>QLTV01003323.1:3298034-3310030 GCA_003457575.1 Thermophis baileyi | reverse complement strand
AGTCGTGGCGGTGGCGGGGGGCTCACGGGGGGGTCGCGGCATTAGAAACGTTGAGAACCACTGCTTTAGAACAAGTGCTATATTTGTCTGTACTGTATGTGAATATAAATTTCATTTATAAGTTAAATCTATAAAACTGGCAGGGGTTTTTTCTCCTCTTGGTTATTTTGTTCCATCATCATATTCCAGGAAGTAAGTGTGTGTGTGTGTGTGTGTGTGTGTGTGTGTGTGTGTGTGTGTGTGTGTGTGTGTGTGTGTGTGTGAAGAAAACAATTTACATATGAGTTATGTATGTAAAGATTGCTCTAATTATAAAACTACAAAATGTTTGGTTCCCAGGAACATTTCTATTTTTTTAAAAAAGCAATAATGTGCCATTTATGGGAAGCAATGTAAAATATACCAGCATCCATTTACATTTCCTTTTATATAGAAGCCCTGAAGTGCTGGTGAAGCCTTGATATCAGCAAATCTGCCATTTTACTGCAGTTATTCACTGCCCACAACAATTCAACTGAAAATTAATTAGCAATACCCTACCATAAATCTCCATAGTATTAGCTAAAATGCCAATTCTGTAATCACTTTCCATTAAAGCCAAGAGTACTAATTAAAATTGATTTTCCCTTCCCCTTTCTATGTTTTGGTAAACTGCTTTTAGTTTTGAGATAAAGCCATAAGAAGGAAGACCTTTCCCTGAGTAAACTGTATAATCTCCCTCCTGCTATAAAGATAACAATGCATGAAATGAGAATGAGCATTTTAGGAATGGAAACTGATTTGCACACAATGTGAGGACAGGAGCATGTGGGTATGGAAATAATAAGAAAATATAGCCTCATTAAAACCACAACTCTAACGATAAAGAAAGCTCACAGGTTTGTTTGTTTGTTTGTTTACTTCTGATACTTGCATAAATCCCATCAACAAGTTCTTTAGATAGTTGACAAATGTTAAAAATCAAATCCAATAATCTCTCTGTCTGTCTGTCTGTCTCTGTCTCTGTCTCTGTCTCTGTCTCTGTCTCTCTCTCTCTCTCTCTGTGTGTGTGTGTGTGTGTGTGTGTGTGTGTGTGTTATTTTATATATTTTGACAAACATACTTAATATTCTTGCCTCATATTTTCTATAGAACAGCAGTGGGGTGGCTTGGGCTGGGACTGATTGTCCCAAAATCACCCAACCAGCTTTCACAATCTCATGATTTCTAGGCCAGCATAGACAGACAGACAGACAGATGATAAACAGGCATTTGAATACCCAATGGGGTTGTGCTTTGATATTTTTCATACATTGCTAGAGTGATTGGAATTAATATAAATAGATGTGCAGTCATTGCAGTACAGGCAGTCCTTGACTTATGACCACAATTGGAATCAGAATTTCCATGGCTAAGCAAGGTATTTGTTAAGTGAGTTGTACCTGATTTTACGACCTTTTTGCTATAGTTGTTAAGCAAATCATTGCAGTTGTTGAGTGAATCACACAGCCACAGAGCTTCCCTATCTGACTTTGCTTGTCAAAAGCCAACTGTCACAAATGGCAATGACATGACCCCAGGATGCTGCAAACATTGTAAATACATGCCGGTTGTCAAGCACTGGAATTTTTATCATGTGACCATGGGGATACTGTAACAGTCATATGTGTGGGGAAAAGCCATGGGGTTTTTTTGTTTTGTTCCTTTGTAACTTTGAATAGTCACTAAACAAATAGTTGTAAGTCAAGGACTAGCTGTAAGGTGCATTAATGAGCCACTCCTTTTCAAACACAAGGAGTAATATATTAATATATTGCATATATTAATTAAGGAAGCTGTCAGGCTTCTTTAGACAGTGCTAGACTAGTAGACAGCGTGTTGTGGTTCACCAGCGGCCTGTGCAGCTGGCAGCAGAGTCGGACAGCGAGGAGGCTGGGGAGGAACCTGGGCCAGGCCTGGAGTCTGGAGAAGGCTTGGTGCCAGAGGCAGGGATTCAGCCAGGGCCTCCAGAACCTTCAGAGGATGACAGGAGTGAAGAAGAAGAACAGGAGGAGCCTTTTCTCAATGTGCGCATGCGCAGAGCTGCCAAAAGGCAGGAATGGTTCCAGAGAAGAAGGACTACTCGGGAGTAAGGCTTGGGGATAATTGGCCACTTCCATAGCCTATTTAAGTGATGAACACAAATGAGGAAGTTGCAGGAAGCAACTTCGTTCATTTCTAGATCTTGTCTTTGCAACTCAAGCCTCTGTTTGGTTCCTGTTTGGTTCCTGTTCCTGTTCAAGTTTTCCTGCACATTGTTCCTGGGCAGTTTCCCAATGAATACAAGGTTTGTGTGTGTTATCTGCTGTTCCCTGAAAGACTTTTTCGTCAGCCTTGTTGAATTTTGCTTGGACTCATGAGAATAAACTTACAAAGAAAAGACTTGTTTTACTTTATTTGAACTCAGAACGACTGTTAATGAAGACAATTAGCAGACGTTATCATTAAAAAAGAGGTTTGTGAGACACTACTTGTGCTGTGTGAGTTTATCAGGAAGCCGGGTCAGAACACAGCGGAAGCAAGGATGCATTTAAGGACATAAAGCTCTATTTATTTTTTATTTATTTATTTATTTATTTGTCAAGCGTATATATGATTACGAACAAAGTATAAACAGAGTATAAACATGTTTGTGAATATATAAGTACAAGCATGATTATGAGTACAAGAAATTTTACAAATATATCGGTACATTAGGACAGGGATGGTAGGCACGCTGGTGCGCTTATGCACGCCCCTTACAGACCTCTTAGGAATGGGGTGAGGTCGACGGTGGACAGTCTAAGGTTAAAGTTGTGGGGGTTTGGGGAAGAAACTACAGAGTCGGGTAATGTATTCCAGGCATTGACCACTCTGTTGCTGAAGTCGAATTTTTTGCAATCTAGTTTGGATCGGTTTACGTTAAGTTTGTATCTATTGTGTGCTCGTGTGTTGTTGCGGTTGAAGCTGAAGTAGTCATTGACAGGTAGGACATTGTAGCAGATAATTTTGGGTGCTACACTTAGGTCAGATCGAAGGCGGCATAGTTCTAAGTTTTCTAGGCCTAAAATTTCAAGTCTGGATGCATAAGGTATTCTGTTGCGAACGGAGGAGTGTAGTACGCGTCTCGTGAAATATCTCTAAATATAAAATAGATCTAAATATATAATAGTTTTGTAGCCAAGCAATGTTTTTACTGTGACAAATATTGATAGAGAAATGATTGGTTAGTCACATTCTTGCATATATGTAGAGACACCTATATAATTACATTATCATTCTAAGCACTGAAAAGAGATAGCACATAGACAGCGATTGACATAAAGAAAGATACAGTTCGGAAAATAGTAATGGAGAATTGGATTTATGAAGAAGGGAAATTTATGAATTTATGAAATTGGCTTTGGGGAACACCGCTGTTAACAGAGCTGCCTTGGGGAACATCGCTGTTGATAGAGCTGTTCCTATTTTGACCACTTGTTTTCTATTTGACAGGAATGCAGTTATCCTATTGTGTACATTTTTTGTAGAAAAGCAATAATGTTACAAAAGAATTCCAGCAATTCCTACGTATCAAATTTCAAGGCTTACTTATAGAAAAATAAAGACTTAAATCCTTGAACCTCTTGGTGATATGAATCTGACCCTACTTTGGTAACAGACTGGTTTGGTATCCAGCTGTTTTCTCTGACTTCGCATGGACACGGCAAATATTACATGTAATGTTTGCATTAATAATTTGCATTCCTCAGTTCAATGCAACTGCCTTTCTGAAAATGTAGTTATTTATAATTTCTTAAGATAGAAAAAACTTTCTACAATTGTCTGTGAGTCCAAAACTATACAACAGTATTAAAAGACAAAAAGTTAAAATAACAAAAATAGTAATCTCACTATCAGCAGCTATAACCAGCTGAAGGGCTGCTTAGGTTCTACCAATGAAACCATGCAAAACTATTTTTCACACATCAATTATTTCTGCAGTCATATTATCACATTGTGGTCAGCTGTAGTATAGTGGGAAAAACAGATTTCCTGTAGTTCTTCCTTAAATCATGAACAGCTGGAGCAAAGCAACATAAACTGTTGACCATTTGAGAAAATATCAAGCATGTAAAATCATTTTTCCAGAATATATCAGAAGTCACTAAGAAAAAAAATAAAAAAACAAGAATAGTTCTGATTGCATGTGTATGTATGTATGTGTCTGTATACACTCACTCACTCGCTCACAGACACACACAAATACACTGTGTGTATATATATATATATATATATATATATCTTCAAATTAAATTATTAAATGTCTCTCATAACTAGTGAAAAATATCAAAAATAACAAAGTTTAGATTGATATGAAATTTTATTTAGTTTTATCACCCAAGAAATTAATTGAAGTATACATTATTTTATTCCACAAGGTAAAGTAGGTTAGACTAAGAAATAATGGCTGATCCAATTACTAATTGAATTTACTGAGTAAAGATTTTAATCCCATGCCTTATATGAATACTTTGACAATATTGAACCATCTAAATGAGTTTTTAAGTCCATTTCCATACTTCAAGCAATATGTAGTTGCCTTTCAAATGCAGACCTGCACAAAACCCAAGTGAAATATAACTTACAAGCCATGTATACCTGTCCTCAAGTGATTTAATTTTAAAAAATCACAGTTTTTGACACCTTTTAGAGGTATTGAAATCTGGTAATTATGGATCTCATATTTGCACAATGTTGGAGATAGGTAGGTCAGTGGGGAACATATTTTGGCCTCCGCTTCTGGCAAAAAAACATTGGTAGGTGTCAGCCCTAGAAGAAATTTCCAAAAATGTTGCCGAGAAAGCTTCAGGGATTAGTTCGGGTAGGCTGCAGGGGTCAACATTGCCTCAATTACATAAAACAAACAAAAGAACAAATTCAAACTATCATATCTTGAAAACATAGAGGAGAAAAAAGCTAATTAAACTATACTCAAATCAAACAGGAAAAGTTTAAAAATCAGAGATAGGGAGCTTTAGAGGCCACTCTATGCAACATTTTTCAATTTTTTTTAGACTAAATCAACCAAATCAGTGGTGGGATTCAAAAATTTTTACTACCGGTTCTGTAGGCATGGCTTGGTGGGCATGCTTTGGCTTGGTGGGCGTGGCTTGGTGGGCGTGGCAGGGGAAGGATACTGAAAAATCCCCATTTCCTCCCGATCAGTTGGGACTCGGGAGGCAGAGAATAGATGGGGGCGGGGCCAGTTAGAGGTGGTATTTACCGGTTCTCCGAACTACTCAAAATTTCTGCTACCGGTTCTCCAGAACTGGTCAGAACCTGCTGAAACCCACCTCTGAACCAAATCCCAACCTTTTAGGTGTTATAATATGTAAGATATTGACTAGGTGGTGTAAAATAGATGGTGGAAGAGTTCTGAAAATCTAATGCCATGCAAGGACTTTTTCTTTTTAAAATTTATCTTATGCCAATATCTAATAAGAAAGAACCCAAAAATTATCACATTTAGATACTATGTTGTCTAACAGCATAAATGTTTTTTTTTCCCTGTTGTAAGCCTCCAATTCTTCCTAAGTCTATTCTGCAGCTATGGGAAAATCCACTAAAGCTAAGCTGGAAACTCATGCAGTAGAAGCAAATGAAAAACTCATTATCTGAGTGAAAACGTAGATGATAGCATTAACATAGATCATTTTATATATACAGAAAGAATTTATTTTTTCTTTGGAAAAATTCTCAGTGTTTGTGACTTTGTGTGAGTGTGCATGCATTTGTGTGTGTGAACACACATATATATTAGACAATCCATAACCAACTGTAACATTGTTTCAGATATATTTCTTCACCTAAACTTATAAACAGAATGGGATGGGCAAAAAAGCAGTAAGAGCAAAAGCAAATTCTGACTTCCTGCCAGTTTTGCCATTGACTTTGTTTGTGGAAAGTTACAGGGAAAGTCACAAACCATGATCACATGAGCATGGCTGACTGGAGTGGTTTGGTGATGCTGCAGATTGGTGATGCGGCTCTACAGCTTCCACAACTTTGCCAATATATCTGGTCTGAATATCCTTGAAATATGAATCCCACAGGAATAATGGGTCCTGCTTTTGGTTGCATCCTTTAACTTAGCCTATTTGAGGTACCTAATTCAAAAATTGTTCTATGATGCACTGCTTTGCCCAACAGAAGGTTATAAAAAGACAAACAGACAAGAGAATTCTATTAATTTATAGAGAANAGGAAATGAGAGGGGAAGGAGGGGAGAGAAGAGAGAAGAAAAGAAGAAGGGAAGGAAGGAAGGAAGGAAGGAAGGAAGGAAGGAAGGAAGGAAGGAAGGAAGGAAGGAAGGAAGTTTCAGCTGAAATATTGTGGTTCTTTCCCATTCATACTCCTTATGCATTCATTCCAAATGGCTCATGTAAAAAGTATAATTTTAAAGAACTGGCATCTGAGCCACCCATCTCCTTTTTCTTATGTTCCATGATTTTTTAGATTGTAGGTCTGGAATATAGGCAATTTTAGTACTACATTTGAATTTATTTATAATAGCAATAGCAATAGCAGTTAGACTTATATACCGCTTCATAGTGCTTTACAGCCCTCTCTAAGCGGTTTACAGAGTTAGCATATTGCCCCCAACAATCTGGGTCCTCATTTTACCCACCTCAGAAGGATGGAAGGCTGAGTCAACCTTGAGCCGGTGAGATTTGAACCGCTGAACTGCAGCTAGCAGTCAGCTGAAGTAGCCTGCAGTGCTGCACTCTAACCACTGTGCCACCTCGGCTCAGTAAATCTACTGTATCTATTTATCATCACATATATAGATCTAAACCAGTCAATGAGCTCTCCCAAAAATTCCCTGTAAGACAAAAATATCATATAGAGATCTAGTTGCAGGTAGTCCTTGCTTAGTCCTTGCCCAGGAATTATTCAAAGTTACAATGGTTAAAAACAACGACAACAACTTTGTGACCAGTCCTCATATTTATAGCCATTGCAGCATCCTGGGTCATGTGACTGCCATTCAGGGGCTTTGCAACTGATTTGCAACAAACAAAGTTAATATAGAATGTGAACATGGTCATGAATGTTTCACTTATTGTCTTTGGGATTTGCTTAGTGATGGAAGGAAATGTGAGGTTATACACCTAGTGTAGTCATGTGATTTTTCACTTAGCAAGTGTGGCCTTTAGTAACAGAGTTGCCTGTCCCAAAGTCAGTAAGCAAAGACACATTTGCATATTTATAAGGGAAGCAAAGTACAACTTTGTGGGATTTCTCATCCCAGCATAATTCCATGGGAGCAAGAACTGATTTTCCTTCCTAGGAACTCTTGGAAAGTCACAAACTTATCTACCACAAAGTGGCCCCTCCAAACTTTAACAACCACAAATTGCAGTTAAGCTTCAGTTTCTTTTTAAAAAATATAAAAATAATATAAATAAGTGAACCAGTTGGCTTTATCTATATATGTCTATAACTTTACTGCTCATGTCATCGAGAACACTCTGTTTATGTGACTTTGATGATATAGTTGAAAAGGAACAATGTGTTCACTTAATCATTAATTATATTAAATATGTGTTCCTTTGGGAACTGATGCCACAATCTCCTAAAAGTAATCAGGATAGCCAAGAAACTTAATGATAGAGATACTCTAAACGTAAATCAAGTAACAGTGCAAATTTATTTGGAAGTCTTTGGATTATCACTGTAGATGTACAAAAGTTCATTCCAGGGCTACAAGTGTGTTTTCTACTCAGCCTCCAAAAATTAAAACAGCTGGGTTCAAGAATTTACTGAACAGCTGTCTGTTGGCTATTTGAAAACCTCACTTAAAGTACACAAACAACCCCAGAAACCTTATCAACTATTATCATAGGAAGAAACAGGAGAAATTGCCTACAAACTACCCCAAAAGTCAGTAATTTAGAATGTATTGAAATAACAATTTCTAGAGCAAATATGTTAGCGACTGTATTTTTATATATTTATACATTTTTTCAATTCAATCTTTCAATCTTGTCAATCTTGATTATCTTCCTGTCTTCTTTCAGGATGTTTTTTGACTTCCCATTTTGGGCTTAGAAAGAGATCCAGGAAACCCCAAGCTGGCTTCCATGCTGGAAGGAAGATTGGAACCTGGATCTCCCTTCTCCAAGTCCAGCACAACTTCCCCAAATACTCTCAAATTTAAATACCTGATAAAACTCCCAACATTTATTTGGATAATCAAAAATATGTAAAACATGAAATATTGGTGACATAAGAATAAACAGAATGTTACAAAATATATAATATCCAACTTGTCCTGCATAACTTTCACAGGTTAGATATATGTTATACACACATTTTCTATATTAATATATGAAAACATATACAGGATAAATTTTGAATGTTCAGATAGTAATAACAACCATAATAGATATTTGTTCATTTACTCCTGTGACTATCTGCCTTTCATCAAGGCCTTTACCCACATGTGAATGTCTCTCACTAGTCATGCATGGCCTAGTACATAGACAGCAGGGGTGGGTTCTGCTTTTCTTCGCTGCAGGTTTGCTCAGTGACGCGACGCACGGGCACGCTTCGCGCATGCGCAGTGCTTAAAAAAAGCTTCTGTGCATGCGTAGAAGCAAAAACCAAGATGGTGGTGCCTATGGCGCCACCGAAAGAACCGGTTCGGGGGCGTGGCAGGCCTGGGTCGCTGCCAGTTCTAGTGACCCAGGCTGCCAAGTTACTACCAGTTCTATAGAACCAGTCTGAACTGGGAGGAACCCACCTCTGATAGACAGCTATTGTTCTGGAAGTAGAGGGATGTAGCTGAGAAAGGGATTTTTAGATTCTCTATGATAAATGATATGATATATGATATATGATATATGATATATGATATATGATATATGATATATGATATATGATATATGATATATGATATATGATATATGATATATGATATATGATACAGTATATGATATATGATATATGATATATGATATATGGTATGACATGATATATATGATATATGAGATATACATGGTATATGGTATGCTGAAGAAGAGCAAGAAAAAGGGTAAGAAAAAAGCAGAAATGTCTTTTCCCAAACATCAAACCCCATGGAACATGAGAAGCTCAAAGCTCAGAAGATGTTCTGAAGTAAAAGGGGATGAAGTTATGAGATAAAGAAGGGAGATGGCTGTTGGGAGATAAGGGGGTGGGTGGCTGAGGGGACAAGTCAATTTTGTTTTCCCAACCTGTTGATATGTATGCTGTGTCAAGAATGGTGATGATTGCTTGGTCAAGGGAAAAGAGAAATCAGAAAGTAGCTATGTGATTTTGTACTCTAGTTGTATGAAACCTATGCCTTTCAAATATATATGCTTTCTGGGCTGGTGCCACACTGCCTGAAAGAACTCTTGCTAAGCAAAAAGTATCTGCCAAAAGCTTAAGTACCTGCCATTAAGTCCCTATCAGTTTTGAAGGCACCATTATTTTGCAAAAAGTGACACCTCTCAAATGATTGGGCTAAATTTGGCCCAGTAAATCAATTAACTTAATGGCTTTGTAAATTAAGCCATATTCTTTGTGCTTCAAATATGCTGGATAATTTTAACTGCTACTGAGAATTTATTTTAACTGTAATAATATTGCAAAGAATCAAAGATTATAAAGATAAGTAGAAAGAATGAATTTAGAAAAACTGAACACTGTATTTTTCAGTCATTCTATCTACATGTGTCTCAAATATTTGTGAAAATGATGAGCAAGGATGGCACTGAGCATATATTATGAATCATAACTTCCACAATCCCTTACCAATGAAACTTGAAGTTCAAAGCATCTGGAGGACACCAGATTCCCTACCTAAAGTTGGTGATATATTCCTACTTCCATAATTGCTGCCACCAAACTATATAGGTAGAAATGATTATGGAGTCACCATGAGTCAAAACTAAAAAAAAGTCTCTACCTTCATTACATCAACATTTGATGTTTCTTTTTCTTGGCAAGATTTTGGAAATAGTTTGCCATTGCTTGCTTCCAAAGCCAATGTTTCATTGCAATGCAGAACTGCTATCATTACTATAGTGCAGGATTGGGAAGGTATGGCTGCATCATAACAATGTCCTATCAGTTCAATCTAATCCTATTTTATTTGCCTGTGAGTTTCCCTCCTTGTCCTCCCTTAGTATCATTTGGGGGGGGGAATCCTTCCGTCCATCAACATTTGGATCAGTTTTCAAATTGCTGAAAAGAAATACCAGCATTCTATTGTTTTAGTGATTTAATTTATAGTATAGTAACCTGTCCTTTTGCCGAAAAGGCTACAAAGAAGAACCATATGAACCTCAGAACAGTTCTTAGAGGTAAGTTAGGCTGACAAACAAATTTTTAGCTAAGATCACCTGAAGAGGCTGGTGCAAAAGATTTGATCTGCGAGTTCTAAACATTATATTACTAGTTTGGGCAATATTCCTTTCTCCATCTCTGCCATTAAGGCAGCTATCATCACCGTATCCAGAGTATACACACTAATAATACATACTGTATATATCTCCATCATGTTGGCCAATAGATACCTGGGTACATAGAGATAACTTAATCTATTTTACAATCCCATTCAGTATTTCAGAAATGTTCCATACCACAACTAGTTTCTCCAAAATAATTCAATCTGCCTGTTCACATCCAACACAAGATTTAAGGGGGAAAAGTTCTGTTCTCCCATATTTATCATGGGAAAACACGAACTTTGTTTTCTGCAAAATGAAATGAAAAGATTTATGAAAGGAGGAGGCATGCCAGAATTCATGGAACTCAGTGCAAGGCCTTTTGAATTATGTTTCTTTAAAAACTGATTTAAAAAAGAGTTTGCAACATTGTTCCTCTGGAAAAGAATATGATTAAATTTGCAGTGACAGTAGGTCCTTTCTCTTGCCAGATTTCAGATGTATAGATTTGTGGGTTTTCTGCAAAGAGGATGATCATATGGATTGTTGGTGCCTTTCCTTAGTAGTGTTAACTATCAGAGGTTAAACTAAAAAGTTCCTTACTCTTATTGTTGCTGAATATGGTGCTGAAAAAGTTGGGCAAACATTTTTGAATTAGATTTTTACCCAGAATAGAAGATATGGATGTACAGTATATACTTAATACTGGTGATCAAAATAGAGCTACAAAGCCAACTATAAAATTTAGGATTTTTCATTCTCACTATCTTTATACTTTAAGATTACTATCATTAATGATCTTTTTGATTTTGAAGGCAGACCATTCAGCCATTGAAACAGAATACCTTTCCTGTTTGGTTTCTGTTTGGTTGTTTCTTTTGATTATACTTGTTTACAACATCCACAGCACCAGAAAAAGATATTAAAAGTGGTGCTTCATTGAGGACCAGAATCAAAATAGTTAGGCTCAGACCTAAATTGTATCACAAGCAAATGAAAATCAGATTTGAATTAATCCAAATTCTGAATTTGGCCAAAGTGCACAAATAAAATATTTGCATACCAATAGTGTCTAAAACAAAGGTATGACTGTGAGCCTATCCTGAGGTAATAGAACACTGCTCTCTTGAAATGAACCAAAACAGCACTGTAGTTTTGAATTCCACCAAGTATATGCTGATAAATACAGAATTTCTTTCTTTCACTCACCAAATTTATAGTTGTCTGTTCTGTGGTAGAGCCTCCCATCCCAATAGAATCCTGCTGGCCCTGTAGACTTGGCCAGGTTGTTCTGTGAATCATATGTGTTAATATAAGAAAAATTAATTTTCCCTTAGCACTATGAGTATTTATAAATAGTTTCAAGTTTTTTTTCTTTTGGAGATATTTATTATTTATAATTTCTGGTTGCTTTAATATTGTAAACCATCGGGCATCAATTGGCAAGTGGATAGTTACATGTATTGGATGGATGAATGGATGGATGGATGGATGGATGGATGGATGGATGGATGGATGGATGGATGGATGGATGGATGTATG
>QLTV01003323.1:3279334-3297903 GCA_003457575.1 Thermophis baileyi | reverse complement strand
GAAATCTAAAATTTTTCCCTACCGGTTCTGTGGGCGTGGCTTGGTGGGCGTGGCATGGTGGACATGTGACCGGGTGGCCGTGGCCAACTCAATGTCACTCACGTCAAGGGGTCCCTCGCCTGCCCCTTCCAGCCATTCTTTGTCACACCCAGCCTCAACATATTTATAGTTCTGTAAAAAATGTTGTTCACCTTTTTTCAACTTTATTATCTACATACTATAGATGTACTTTTATGGACCACTGAAAGGAGGAAATGGCTCACATGCTTTGCCCAAGAGTGTGATAGGCAACAGGCTTTTAAGAGGCTGCCACAAAGAAGCGGGGGCAATGTATTTTCCAAAGAAGCAGAAGGCAAAACAAGAAGCAATGGATGGAAACTGAACAAAGAGAAAAGCAACCTGACAGTGAGAACAATTAATCAGTGGAACTGCTTGTCTCCAGAAGTTCTGAGAGTTCCAACACTGGAGGTTTTCAAAGGAGACTGGACAGCCATTTTTCTGAAATGGTATAGGGTTCCCCCCCCACACACACAGGTCCCTTCTAAATGTTATTATGTTATTCTGACACCTTTCCCAGGCCCTCTACTCAGATTTTGGCATCCTCAGTTTTCCTGCCTGAGCAGGGGGTTGGACTAGAAGACATCCAAAGTCTGTTATTCTGTTATTCCTGAGCTAAATAGCTAAGACCCTCATTGGGACCCTATCTCTTTTGCTCCCTCTGGAGCTGAGCTGCCTCTAGACATTCATTTTAATAAGATTTTTAGAAACCTGCAGTTGAAAGTTCTTCATGTCTCCTTACCCTGAAGACCCAATTTCATTTGGAATTTAATCCCAAGCTGATTGCCTTTTTAGCATTTATTTTGACACTTCTCCAAAATGCACCCCCAAGAAGCCACATGTCAAAAGGCAGCAGGGCTGCTGGTTAGCAAGATTTAACTCAGACTCTCACTGTCTCTCATTATAATCTTCCTTCTTTCCTTCCACCCTCCCTCCTTCCCCCATCTCTCCTTTTTATTCCCATCTCCTTCCTTCTTTATCCTCCCTTCCATTTTTGGGGGGGAGAAGGCAACTTCCCCTTCCCCCCAGCTTTTAAATGTCACCCTTATTAAGAGTCGGGGATGCCTGCTCAGATACCTGCTACTTGTTTTTTCCCAAAAGAAAAAAAGAAATTGCTGTCCCACAGTCAGCATCGTAACTTTTTAAGGATTTCAAAAGCTGTTCTTTTAACTTTGTGGTCTTGCTTTTTGGGACAACTTGGGACAACCCACCCCTCCCCCCCCCCAACCACACCTCCTTTGTTAAAGAAAGAAAGAAACCAGAGGAAGGGAGAAAAAAAGCCACACACACACACACACACACACACACACACAGAGAGAGAGAGAGGTTGGAGAGCTCTCTTGCTCTCTCTCTCCAAGCACCCCATGTGCACACAGACAGCCCATTTGCACTTCCTGGCAGGAGGAGGTGTGGCACAACGGGGCTGTTTTGTTTGCAGCCAAAGGACCCACTGACCAACTGACTGACCTGATCGAAGCTGATCCCAGTGTAGGAGGGACTGTGGGGTTAGTTTGGCCAGGCAAATTATCCCCCCCTTCGCTATCAAAGTGGATCCTGCAGCTGCGCTGCAATGTAGAAATGGGAAATGGAGCAGACAACACGAGGGAAGGAGATGCAGCAGGGAGAAGAGAGTTTGCCACCGCTTGCCCCACCCACCACCAGCCAGATGCCCTCACTTCCCCCAAGCATTTCTTTGCCTACCTGATTTCCAGCTCTGTCGCGTTTCTCGCTATCATGTGCAGAAAAAAAAGTTTGTGGGATTTTTTTCTTTTGCGAGAAGTTGAAATTGATTGATTGCACTTTATTTTTAGTCCCACAACCTTTTGTTTCCCTGAACAAGAAACGTGAAGGAGAAACACGACGGAGAAATCAGGTAGGCTTCCGCCCCCTCCCCCCTGCAAAGCCAGAAGCCGCATGCCTTCCACGTCCCACCCAGAGCCCTTGCGGCTTGAAATCTCCTACTGCCCATGGCGCACTGGCAGTCAGAAGCCCCCTGGGTCCCATGCCCTCTCCTTCCTACCCAGGGGTGGGTTCTAACTTACCTTGCTGCTGGTTCGCTTCCTTCGCGCGTGCGCAAAAAAATAAAAAAAATTCAAAAAAAAGAGAAGAAGCCAAAAACAAGATGGCGACGCATGCGCAGTGCCGGAAACTCGGCTTCTGCACATGCGCAGAAGAAAAAAACTTTAAAAAATTCAAAAAAAAAAAAAAGATGGCGGCGCCCATGGACCGGCACCAACCGAACCGGATCTGTGACATCATCATGACATCACCAGCAGGTCACTACCGGTTCAGGAGAATCGGTCCGAACTGGGAGGAACCCACCTCTGCTATGAATACATGAAATGGATACAAATAAAAGGGAACATTAGGACAGGGATGGTAGGCACGCTGGTGCACTTATGCATGCCCCTTAAAGACCTCTTAGGAATGGTGTGAGGTCGACAGTAAACAGTCTAAGGGTAAAGTTTTGGGGGTTTTGGGGAAGAAACCAGAGTCAGGTAATGCATTCCAGCCATTAACGACTCTGTTACTGAAGTTGTATTTTCTGCAATCAAGTTTGGTGCGGTTTACCATAAGTTTGTATCTATTATGTGCTCGTGTATTGTTGTGGTTGAAGCTGAAGTATTCATTGACAGGTAGGACATTGTAGCAGATAATTTTATGTACTATGCTTAGGTCAGATCGAAGATGGCGAAGTTCTAAGTTGTCTAAGTCCAAAATTTCAAGTCTGGTGGCATAAGGTATTCGGTTGTGAGCAGAGGAGTGGAGGACTCTTCTCGTGAAATATCTCTGGACTCGTTCGATTGTATTAATGTCTGATATACAGTGCGGGTTCCAGGCAGATGAGCTGTATTCAAGAATTGGTCTAGCAAAGATTTTGTATGCCCTAATCTACAGTGTGGATTCCAGGCGGATGAGCTGTATCCAAGAATTGGTCTGGCATAGGTTTGTATGCCCTAGTTAGCAATACAATGTTACCAGAGAAGAAGCTTCGCAAGATTAGGTTAACAACTCTTAATGCCTTTTTGGCAATGCTGTTACAGTGAGCTCTGGCACTTAGATCATTTGAGATGAGTACTCCAAGATCCTTGACAGAGTGAGGGTCATCTACGAGGTCGTATCCGCCCAGCTTGTATTTTGTGTTCTGATTTTTTTTGCCAATGTGTAAGACAGAGCATTTGTTGGTTGAGATTTGGAGTTGCCAATTGTTTGACCATTCTGACACATATTCAAGGTCTTTTTGTAGGGTAGCAGTATTGTCGGTGGTGTTGAATAGTTTTACATCATCAGTGAAGAGAACGCAGTTGCTTATAATCTGATTGCAAAGGTCGCTTATGTAAAGTATAAAGAATGTGGGTCCTAAAACGCTTCCTTGGGGGACACCACTGTTAACTGGTGCAGGGTTTGATAGGGCATTCCCTATTTTGACTACTTGTTGCCTGTTTGATAGGAACACAGCTATCTACTTAAGCAGGGATCCGGAAATGCCATAAGATTTTAGTTTTAGAAGTAGTTTGTCATGTACTACTGAATCGAAGCTTTACACAAGTCTATATAAATTGTGTCTATTGCTTTACCCTGGTCGAGTTGTGAAGTCCATATGTTTTTGCAGTGTAAGAGTTGCAGATTGCAGGATAATTTTTTTCTGAAGCCAAACTGCTTGCTTGAGAGTAGGTTGTTGGTCTCTAAATAGAGGGTAATGGATTGGTGTATGACTGATTCCATGAGTTTGCATGTGACGCAACATAATGAGATTGGGCTGTAATTGTCGACGTTGCTGGGATCTCCTTTTTTGAAGATAGGGATGACTGTGGCTAGTGACCATAAGTTGGGTAAGGAGCTAGTCCTGAAAGATTTATCGAAGATTATGCTAAGAGGTTCAGCTAAGGGGTGGTTGAGAGTTTTTTAAAGAAGTAGGCACATAGTCAATCAGGGCCAATAGATAGAGATGGTTTTAGGTTGCGTAGTGCCTTTTCAATGGCATCTTCTGTGAAATCAACATGTAGTAGATCGTTGTGATTAGTTGTGGTACGATTGGGAAATGTGGGGCAAGATCCATTGCTGTTTACAAAGACTGAACCGAAGAATGTGTTGAAGAGGTTGGCCTTAACGGTTTCATCATTGCAGTCTTTCCCGTTTGGTCCTTTTAGTGGTGGGATGGATCTTGAGACTTTAAGTTTGTTGTTTACAAAATTATAGAAGGCCCGGGTGGATTTCGTGCGTAGTAGGTTTTCTTCTTGTTTGCTGTGATAATTAGTGCATTCTGCCTTTATCTGTCGGCATAAGGATTTGTAGCGACTTTTCAAGTTATCTACGTAGCCAGTTTTGTTTTTGCGCCAAAGAGGGGTTTTTTTGGACTGAAGCTTCCTTATTGTTATGGGTAATTTCTTTTTCCTAGTTTTGGGGATTATTAGTGGTACGTGTAGTTTGATGGTTCTTTTGACTTCTTGTAAAAAGATGTTATAATGGTCATCGGCAGTGATGCAGCCAGTGAACAGAGTTTGCCAATCAAGAGATGAGAGGTCGTCAGTTATGAGATCGTAATTGGCTTTCCTAAAGTTATACCTTGGGATCTTGACATTTTGATCGTCTTTGTAAGGACATAAATTGAGACCAAAGTGAATCATGCTGTGGTCGCTGTTTGAAAAGGGTTCATTTATTTGTAGACCATAGATTGAGTTTAAATTATTGCAGAAGATGAGATCTAGGCAGTTGTTGAGTCTAGTGTTGTTTGTTACAAGTTGATCCAATCCCAGATTAGTAACGGCATTGTACATGGTTGTATGTATTAGTTCTGTTGTACATTTGTTAAGGGTCCAATTAATAAAAGGTAGTTTGAGGTCACCAAGAAAGATAAGAGGGTGTGGGGAAGAGGCTGCCCATGTTATTAGTGAAGTTAGTTTGTTAGCATGTACAAGGTCATAATCAGGGGCTCTGTAACAAAGTAAGAAGCGAAATGTGGTGTTTAGGGACAGCTCGCATACAATGGTTTCAGGAAGAGCAGGCTCCTGTGTAACTTGAATATTTTTTAGATTTAGGGATTTTTTATAGAAGATAGCAACAACACCACCTCTTCTACGGATTTCACGGTCAGACCAGTAAACATGATAGTCTCTTACTGTAATAATAGGGTCTGGGAGGGATGAATTCAGCCACGTCTCGCACAGGGGTGGGTGTTGGAGGACGATGCGCAATCAGGGCCTTCTGCACCTCCTCAGCAGGAGTTCAGTGACTCCAGTGAAGAGGAGGGGCCTCTGATTGATGCCAGAGCACGCAGGGCAGCTAGCCGGCAAGAGTGGCTGTGTAGAAGGAGGTCTCCTCGAAAGTAAGCTTGCCGGCAGAGGGGCCACGCCCTAAGACTATATAAGGGTGGATCACACCACACACTTTTGCTGAAGACAATTTTGTTTGTATTCATCTTGGCTGCCTTCTGAACCTCGTCCCTATCAGTTGGATTGACTCCAGTCCGGGCTCTTGGCCAACTTCAGCAAGTAATGATTATTTGACGGACTAATTGACCTGCTTGTGTCTTTCACATTTGGAATCCCGGCCAAAGTGTTCTGTGCTTGAAAACAAACACTTTGGCAAAGAATTAGTATTCACTTTAATACTAAGCAATTATTAGTATTAAAGCCTTTTTGTTTAAAGAACAGTGTGTGTGTATCGCTTTCTGGGGGTTTGCCGTGCTGGGACAGAACAGTGGGTTCCAAATTACCTCGCTGCTGGTTCGCTCCCTCCCGCGCCACGTGAGCGCACCTTGTGGGCGCGCGTGCTTTGCGCGTGCGCGTATGCGCAGTAACAAAAAATCCCCCCCCCAAAAAAAACAAAGCCGAAAAAGATGGCGACTGCACGCACAGTGCCAGAAGTTGGCTTCTGCGCATGCTCAGAAGAAAATAAAAAATCAAAAAAATTCAAAAAAATAATAATCAAAAAAATTAAAAAAAAAGATGGTGGCTCCCACGGAGCGGCACCGACTGATCTGGTTCGGTGATGTCATCGTGACATCACCAGCGGGTCGCTACCGGTTTGGGCAAACCGGTCCGAACCGGGAGGAACCCACCCCTGGTCTCGCAGACAAATATAATGTCGAATATAGCTGTATTTAATAATAGGAGGAATTCTGGTATTTTGTTTACTAGGCTTCTTGCATTGAGTAGCTTGCATTTAAGGCCTGTGGCGGTGGATTTTGAGGAAGTTAGGGGCGTGCATTCCTAGTGTTGGTTGTTGTGGTGGTGGCTGTTGAGACGTGGGCCGTTGTTCTTACTTTTAATGTAAGAACCATCCATCCATCCATCCATATCTGTCTGTCTGCCTTTCTATATCTGTCTGTCGTCTGTCTGTCTGTCTGTCTGTCTGTCTGTCTGTCTCTCTATCTATCTATCTATCTATCTATGTATCTATCTATCTATCTATCTATCTATCTATCTATCTATCTATCTATCTATCTATCTATCTATCTATCTATCTATCTATCTATCTATCTCATCTATCTATCTATCATCTACCCTGTTTTCCCCAAAATAAGACATCCCCTGATAATAAGCCCAATCGGGCTTTTGAGTGCATGGCAATAAGGCCAAGCGCTTATTTCAGGGTTCAAAAAAAATAAGACAGGGTCTTATTTTCGGGAAAACACGGTATCTATATTTATATCTATTATAGGCAAGATGCCAAACTGAAAATAATTTGCTTTGCTGGACAGGCAATTCTTATACTCTGTTTTATAGACACTGAGAATGTATTATTGCTGTCAAAAAAAGAATGAACAGTGAAATGCAATGACAAAAATATATAACCAACTGCATTTTTGCAGTGGCTGCACACTAAAATAATGTGAATTTCATGCCATTTCTTTATTTCAAATAAAAAATAAACAAAAATGCAGTGCAACAGAGTACACTTGAAAGAAACTCTTTATTGCCCTCTCCTGTTCATTTCCATTACAAATCTAGTTTATCAACGAAGTTCTGTTTCAATCTATAGACCACCATCACACTCCTAACAAATTAGTGGATAGTTTTTTTTACACATTTTTCCCCGTGAATGAGATTTGGCTAACTATACAGTTCTTAGTTGGTAGATGAATAGTTTTATTTTTGTGAGATTTTCTGTATTTACTTTACAACACTATCATATAAAGTGAATGAAGAAAGACACACAAAAATAAAACTATTCAACAACTATTCGCTGGGTAGCATCTTTATTTGTTAGAGATCAGCTATTTGACACACCAAGTTAAAATAATTGTTCTAAGTTTCAAATTCTCACAATATACTGTATGCAAAACATATATATATCTGGGCTGATAAATGACATCCCCACCTCCCTGGCTAAAGGATTGAATAAGCAATAATAAAAACAAATGGACTATTATATAAATACAGCTCCTGACAATACAGCATCTCTGGATTGCAGCAGTGAAATCTGATTGGATGAAATGAAAAACGTGGAGTTTTTGCCAGATGACATCTCCATTTCTGCTATTGGGCCACCAGGCATAGAAAAATGGGGGATAGAAGAAGGCTGAGTACTGTGTTGAATATGTTTGCCACTTTGAGTTGCTTATAAAAATAAAGGCAGGTTATAAATAAAACAAACAGAGCAAACAGTGTTGACCCATCTCAAAGTGCCAGGTTACTGTACAATGTATCAGGCAAGGATTGGAGGGAAAAGAGGAGCCGAGATTGTGTGCCATCTCTTTTTCTGAGCTGCCGATGGACTGCAGTGGAGTACTTTAGATATCTTATTCTATGCTTTCTAGTCCATGCTAAGGTTACATAGTCAAAAGAAGCTCCCCGTTTCACATCTGAGATCCCTTCTCTCTTCCTCCAAGAAACTATCAGCACCCTTAAATGTTGCATAAGCTTGATTATGGCCACGGTGAGAATAAGATGACATTAAATCCAGGCAAGAGTGAAGTACTGTTGATTAAAAAAACACCTCTGGACTTGAAAACCAATTTGAAATCCGTTCTGGGTGGGATTGAATTTCCCATAAAGACAAGGTTCTCGGTTTCAGAATGATCCTTGACCTCAAAACTAATAGCTCTGGTAAAGAACATATTTGCACAATTATACCTTTGTGCAATACAAAGGACAAGGATTGTGAAATGCTGTGATGAAAAAATTGCTCAGGTTGCCAGTTCCTTATTGAGCAAAGGTGCTTTTGTTGACTTTTAAAGCCTTAATTGGTTCAGTGTCTGATTATTTGAGACTGTCCCTTTCCTGATTTGAACTTGCCTAGTCACTCAGATTATCTGGAGAAGCTGTTCTGAAGATCCACAATCCAGAAGCTTATCTATCTGGTACCTGGGTCAAAATCATTTCCTGTATGGCTCTCAAATTATGAAATGCACACCCAAAAGGAGGTGCATTTGGCCCCAATCTCCCAGAGTTTTACATCTAACTTTTAATTATTAACTGAACTGATTTTAATAATATTGATCTTATTTTATATCTGATTTTAATTGTATTGGATTTAATGTTTTATACTTTTAATTGTAAGTTCTGTGAATGTCACAGAGACAAAAAGGCAAGATTAAAAATTCTTGAATAATAAATACACAACTTTTTCCCCACACTGGATATAATTTTGCTGTATTTCAATGACTTCATAGTTCAGCACATATGTACTAATTAATTATGGCTGGGCCAAGGGATTCATGATGTCAGTGATACAGTATATTTAGTTAAAAGCTACTTCAAAGTTGCATCATGAAGTAATCCCACCTCATCCATCTAAAGAGTGAAATGAAGCTGCCATGCTGCTTCCCCCCATGTTGTTTATTGAGCTAAAGGATGCATTAGAAGATGCTGTCCCTGCATTACTACACTTGGAGTAAATTCTAGTTAGCCACCAGAAACAATGTAAATTGGATCTCCCACTATCCTTGTTTTTATATATTCACAAATTTATAATTTATTATTATATCTGGAATACAATTATAAGTCTGCAAGAAAATGAACTTTCTTTAAAGGTGGATTCCACCTATAAAATCAGTGCATGTCATTTGACCAACAGAACTGACATTTTAGATTAAGGACCTCACATGTGAAATAATTTCAGCACTGAAAAAGCTGCTCTTGAAAGCTTTCAATTTAAGGCTTATTTAAAGGTATTACGGATAGATAACTACCGGTATGGAATCCTGCTACCCTCTTGTGGTCAAGCAGGAGGTGAACCAATTTAATTTATGAAATAACTATGTGCTTATTTCAAAATAATAATTCCACCCTCCCCCCCCCAAAAAAAACCTCCAAATCTCTGAGCTTCATAATAAAAAATATTAATACACTCTTACTTTACAATCTGGTTCAGAACTGAGCTAATCTCAGATTTAGAGCATTTCAATAGAATAATATCTGTGTGTTTAATGACTTTTTTATGACTACTATCTCACTAACTAACAATAGCAATAGCACTTAGACTTATATACCGCTTCAAAGTGCTTTATAGTCCTCTCTTAGCAGTTTACAGAGTCAGTATATTGGCTAGGGACTCAAATATCTAAGGTATTTTTTCAAAGATAGAGTGAATTTGTTCAAACCAAATGGTTAGACGGTTTCTATTAAGGGTTTCCATCCACAAGGTGGTGCAACAGAAAGGAACCCATCAGTGGACATTCTCTGTGGGGGTACACCTTCTCTAGATCAGCCTGTAACCCAAGATTAGGATGTCCTTATGATCTTCTGAAAGCTGATAAAACCTGGTTCTTTAATTCTCAGACAACCAATTTGAACTCATCAGCACCATAATTAGTTTTAGGGTATCATTTTATATTGTTTATCATGGTGTTACTTTAGTAATAGTATATATATATATTGCACTGAGAAAGCAGCTAAATGTATACATACATTATAGATTTTATATAGTTATTTTTTCCCCAAATGTGTTCCCAGGACTACTCAAATGTTACCTTGTTGATGTAGGAAAACCTCTAGAAACTCTTCCTTCAGTTACCGTTATCAGGATAATCCAATGACCACAAAAAATCTGATTCTTAAAATCTGTTGTCTTTATCATTTTTCTAAGTTTATTAATACTTTGTTTTTGATTGTCAACTTTCAAGTTTAGCCACATCATTCATGACTTTCAGAAAGTTGTTTTGTTCCCCAAATATGTCCTGGTAACATCTTGGGCTCTTTTCTTCATTTTGGCTGGTTGCTGTGGTAGCCATAGCGTCAATATCACAGTGGTATTAAAAACTGCATAATCAAGTTTTTGGTTTGATTATTTTAACCACCACATTGTTATCTCCACTCCCTCTTTTGTGTTTGATAATGTTTAGTAGTTCATCTACTTCAAAATATTGCAAGCATGTGTTCTGTATATGGTCACCTAGACATCTGCCATAAAAAACCTTATAAATCAGACTGCAAAATCTATTATCCAATAAAACTTTCTACAGGCAAACCATACATGGTGATGGAAACAGAAGGTGAGTTTGGTGTTGTGGCTGATTTTGTTTCGTTTTCTTTTAAAGAGAATTAAAGTGATTTTATTAGATTTAAACTGCGATTTTTGCTATACTTTTTAATGATACGTGAATTGTATACATTACCAACTACTTCCTTTCTTGTTAGTTTAAAACATTTATCTGCTTATCCAAATAGCTTCTTCAGTTTGGTCAAGTTGGTTAGGGGGACCCTTATATGTCTTCCAGGGAGGTTTCATTTCTCACCTCATTCCGATAGGCTTGCTAGGTAAATAGGCAGAGAGTCGCTGGAATGTAAATGTTCCAACTCCTAAATCCTTTATCCTACGTGGGTTGTTAACTGTGGCCTGAAATGGTCTTAATCTTCCTGATGAAATTGATGAAAGAGCAGCATAAAAAAATGTACAGTGCAGTGAGGAGCATTCACAATTCTACATTGGAGAAATCAATCAGCCTTTATACAAGAGGATGGACCAGCACAGGAGAAGCAACACTACAGGACAGAATCAGCGATATATCTTCCTTAAAGGTAAAAAGAAAACGACAATCTTCTGAGGGCAATAATATCTACATTTTGGAAAGGGGAAATAAATGGTTGGAGAGTGGAATGAAGGAATCCATTTATGCCAAAGTGGAAGATCCTTCCCTTAGCAGATGCGGAGGTCTCAGACACAACCTGTCCCCCATTTTTTATACTGCTCTTTCATCCACTGTGGGTTTTTGTTTTCTTTTTTACTATTGTGTTTCTTTTGCTTTGAAGTAGCAATATTTTGGTTTCATTTCCATTTGATTTAGTATTCATTTTGTCCAGCAGGGGTCAGTGAAAATCAACAGCTAACATGTGGATGTAGATAAAGCACTTTCCAATAATACAACACCTGGAGATGAGAGGGAGTGTGTCTTTCATTAATGGCTCCCTCCTCCTGCCCAAATTGTTTATGGGTGCTATCAAAAGGAAATGGATATAAGAAAAGATGTAACAAAGATCAAAATTAATTTTTTAAAACATATAATACAAGAAATATTTCTTAATTCCTTCAAGAAAAGGGTCATTTTGTACCGCCAACAAAACATATATGCTACATATATTCCATTGAATTAGGTTAATACATTGTAGGAGGAACTGCCCTCATTCTTAATTAGCAATACATGACCTCAGTCATGTCATGCAGCAAATTTGGTTATGATATGAGTACATTCACTGCATGGTTCTTAATTGGATTTTTTTTATTCATTTGAAGAAAAGCTATAACAAAAAGAACATATGACACTTTAGTAGAGGATTAGTGAATGAATTATTTTAACATTATGAGCAAGCATGAAATGAGTGGTAAAGATGTCAAGCAATACTTCATTCCATTACCCCAGTACAATATTTGCATTAAAGATTTTAAGTAGGAGAATGTTCCTCTCAGTCATAAATATAATGACTAACGGTACCTCACCTTACCATAGCATGTGCAGATTCTAATACTGCTGTTGTACAATTGGTATTAATGCAATTACCTATGCTTCTTTTTGATGGTTTCTAATAGCACAATTTTATTTTTATTTATTTATATCCTGAATTTATTATTTTTACAAATAACTCAAGGTGTCGATCATATCCAACACACCTTCTCCTTCTATTTTCCCAACAACAACTATCCTGTAAGGTGGGTTGGGTTGAGAGTGTGTGACAGGCCCAAGGTCACCCGAACGGCTTTGAGATTCCCTCATCCTGTTCAATATTTTAGCACCACACAATATTGGTTACTTGCACAAATGAAACAAACAAAATGTTAAAAAATTTATGTAATTACTTACCAAGCATATCTAAATTATATTAAAGCAACCAATATATCTTTACAATCCCCGAAGCATGTCACAATTTTTGACCACCCCTAATGTTTGGAAATTTAAAGTTGAAAAATTGACGCGCCCTAAATTGTGCAGGTGTATTTGCAGCAGAAAGATTGCACTATAACATTTAGAGCCAAGATTAGTTGTTGGTCATTTGAGTTGAGATTTTCATAGAACAACATTCTCATAAGAAAGGAAAGAGAGTAGATAGGTTGCTATCAGAATTAGATGCCATTGCTGCAATTAAAGATGGAATTTTAAACACCATCAGAGACAAAACTGGGAAGCCAGGAAATGAAGTTGATGGCTGGCAATTAAAATGATAGTGTGGACACAACAGTTCTAATGTCTGTTAGAAAGGGGTCTTAATTCAGAGAAAGGGTGGATGATCTTAAAATGTGGCTTTGACAGTGTTTGCATTACTAAAGGTTAGCTCATGAATGTGATGAATGAATGTCCAAAGTCGAGAAAGTATTTGAGAGAACAGTAATAGAAAAGTACTGAAGAGGATAAGCTCTGTACATTGTCTACTCATTGCAAGGACTCTTGGTGGAATTAAAAATGGTATAAGCCCATCCTTAAAGTTTGTCAAAGGATCGCCAGCTAGATCAAAATTAGCTGCCAGTCTGTCTGACAAGGAGAGAGACGGGAATATCACTAATACTTGTAAGCCCTTTCCCCGACTCTAAAATTTGGAAGTGTATCTAGGAATAGTATTAAAATAGTCCACACACGTGCGAAATCTGTACTCTAATAGGCACATTAATGCACGCTTAGAGTTGGTTACAACTGAAAGGAGTTCAGGAAAAAAAAGGGTTCAGCTTTTCATTATTCTACTGGTTAATATATAAAAGAAAAAAAGGATGGTTGTCAATACAGGAGCAAGTGATTGGTGGCGAAAATGTGTTTTTGACAAACGCGTGGGAAACACATGTTTGGAATAGACGGTTGCCTATAACGAATTGAAATGCAGCAGGTGAACCCAACAGCACCAAATGAACCAGCATAGGTTGGAAAAGTACTTTTTACATATAGCAGGAAAAGACAGGTGGAGATTTCCTTCTTGCTGGACTGGAGGTGGGAAAAATTATGTTATATATTCCTGCCTTTAAGAAATGATCACTGTCCATTGTGGTGCTGAGGCAAGATGGTCAGTCCATGAACTACTCTCAGGAAAGGATCCCTGAAGGGTGAATAAGACTAGCAGGTAAAGACCATTCTAAAAGCTTATCTAGCTGGACTTCCCTGTCTACAACTACCATCAGAAGAAAAGACTGGACATGTTATACACTAGAAGACCTAATTTGGAAATGCAATTTAACTGGAAATAAGATGCAACTCTTTCCCAAAGGTGCTTTTTTTCAAGAGGCAACTGGACTTCGTTTTTCTTTGAAGATGTTTCACTTCGTCTGAAGAGTCTTCTTCAGTTCTGACTAGTTGGTAGGAAATGGAAGGCTTTATATTCTTTGCAGACAGCTGGTGATTTGCATTCTTTTAGAGAATCATTGAGACCACTTGGAGGTTTGTCTGGCCTCAACAACTCTCTAAAAGAATGCAGATAACCAGGTTAGGGTTAGGAGATCCCTTCCAAGGAGATCTCTTAAATTAGCATTACCCAACCTGATGTATTCTGAGATGTTTGGATTATAAATTTAAGAATTTCTAGCTAGCATGGATATCTAATCAAAGCCCCAACATATCTGAATAGCATCAACTTAGAAATATCTACCTCAAATAATAGGTGTGCATATTTTCTTTCAGGTTTTCATATTTATTGTGATGACAAGAGAAAAAAACCCTTGCTAAAACTGACTTTCTACAATTTTGCCTTCAAAGACTAGACTCTTTTTATTTTTAAGATACAAATTCCAGGAGAATACTTATGGCTATTTTAAAAGTGTTACATAATTTTTAGGCATAATTTTATACAATGCATGCCAAAACAATAACAATGAACAAGTCAAAATGAAAACATAAAATTGATGCCTGTGAACAAGTGATTGCTTTTTCAAGATTCTTGGAGAACTTGAGTTTTAATTTAAAGTGAGAGCTCAATTGAGAAGAAAGGAACTGTTTTACTGAACTGATTTTCTTCCCACGAGTGCAAGAACATCACCTCACTTTAAAATTAACATGGTTGATCACATTAACATCTAAGCTGAACTATGTTTTAGACTAATCAAAATATGTGAAGATAATTAACCACAAGATGTTAGTTCTCCCCAGGAAAACACTTTTGGGAACTACCTCCCTTTCATTTAGCTTTTAGATGAATATGGTTATACTTCCCAATGAAGCATGTTGCATTTTGAACTTACAGAATAACAAACAAAAAGAAAACCAGTGGGGAATGCAAAACAGATGGTAAACAAGAAAGGACACACCTTGATTTAATTAAAATTAAACATTACAGATAAGTTTTGCACTTGCCATACTTGTGCTAATTGAAACTAATAATAATAACCTGTTTACTAAGAAGCTACTTGTGACCGGATTCCTTGCTCCAAAAAACGCCAAATCCACAAAACCTTTGACAAAATTAATCCTACCCTCAGTATAACCTGCAAAGGAGAAAGTTGGGATCCTATGGGAATCTAGATTTCATTGTAGAATACTGTAAATGTTGAAGATAAAAACAGAACTTTTCATTCCCTAGAAATATATGGTATGTGAAACCCAAGCTACCATTAATATGTTTTGTTCTCAGTGGAATTTTTCTGAGTCTAGGTGAAATCCAGGTAAGAAAAACATCATCCTACAGAGATTTGGGTTGGACAGTTGGAAATTATATAGCAATCAGGGACTAGTTAGCTAAATGAATATGAATGTGACTTGAGTTGTGGAGCTTATTTTCTTTTCTTTTATCTCCAATTTAAAAGTAAGAAAAAAGAAAAGAAACCTTAGTGTTTCTGACTCTGAAGAAACAAAAACTTAGCTGAAATAAAATTTCTCAAGCAAGTTAAAGAAAATCACCATACTCATCCATTCCAGTGTCTCTTTAGCCATCAAACTGCTGTGTTCACAACAATCTGATCTATTCTACCACCATGTAATGAGACATAAACATACAGGACATGGTGGAATGGATCCTGTTCCCATAATATGTTCTCCAAATGTTGTTGTGCCTTTTCAACCTTCTTCTGCTTTTCTACGCTTGATTTGTATAATTAGGACTTGAATTTTTAAAGAATCCCTTATTCTGGGAGAGCGTTTAGGCACATTTTCCCTCCCTCCTCAAGTTACTGATGGCAAGAGAATTACCAGTGGGCCTGCTTCTAAGTAAAACAATACAGAACAATTTGTCTGCTGAAAAGTAGATAGTGGCAGCATTATCAAGAGACTTCCCAGTAGGTGTAGCAGTTTGTGGATTCAAAGATCGTCTTATGGTAATCAACATCCCACACATCCATTCAGCACTGATCAAACACTTAAATCTTCACATTTCACTTGCTGATAATTGGTCAGAATATCTAGAGCTTTATATCTTTTTTTAAAAAAAAGCATTCAAAAGTTATATGCAGTCTGGATTTTTGATGTGAAATATAAATGAGCCTCTGAGAACCTAAGTTACTTATATCAAGTCAACACCATCTGACCACTGTATTTATTTGTATTAACTTCATGCACCTTATTTGCCTGGGAGAAAATGGAAATTTTGCCTGGAAATAAAATTGATTATCTATTGGATCTGAAGATTTGATTAATACATAAAAAGAAGAGTGAAATTACAAAAGGCATACATAGTTTATTAATTTCAAACATTTATATACCTTATTTTATTTTAGTGGGTATTGGAATGAAATACTAGTCCTCGACTTACAATAGTTCATTTGGTGGCCATTCAAAGTTACAATGACACTGAAAAAAGAGACTTAGTCACACTCATGATTGTTGCTGCATCCACATGATCAGATGATCAAAATTCAGAAGCTTGGCATCTGGTTCATACTTATGACAGGGTCATGTCCTGGGGTCATGTGATCAGCTTTTGCAACTTTCTGACAAGCAAAGTCAACGGTGAAGCCAGATTCACTTAACGACCGTGTTACTAACTTAACAATTGCAATGATTCACTTAACAACTGTGGCAAGAAAGGTCATAAAATGGGGCAAAACTCACTTAACAAATGTTTCACTTAGCAACATAAATTTTGGGCTGAATTGTCATAACTCAAGGACTACCTGTATAGAATAAAGCAACTAAATAGTAAACAATGCATGAAAGATTTATAACCCACAGTGTAAATAGTGATAAACATTCATATCAAAATCAAAAACTCATGCAAGATTCTGATGGAAGGAAATATTCTGAAGTTTCCTTTGGAATAGATTCAGTGAGTGCAAAGGGGAAGAGGAAAATCACACCACCATTCTGCTGAAGAATGACATAAAATATAATAAAATTTGATGTGTTCTATGTTTTAATGTTCTTTGACATTTTGCAATATCATCATAATTTGGCATCATCGTAATCAGAACAGATATGTGACACCATCATATAAATTGAATACGCTCTTGCAATATATAATATTTTTGAAGCTTATTAGTACTTGTTTCAGTAGCATTAAAAGAGATATTAGTTTGTTTTTGGCTAGCTGTATCTAGCAAAGATTTTCAGAAATCATCAGTTTATTTTCTGAAATCCTATATCCATTTTAAAAACAGAAGTGCTAAAGTATAAAGTTTATGTAATGGCCCATTACTTTGGTATTATGCCATGAAAGATTTTAGCATTAAGGGAATAAAGCAGCTAAACAACTTCACAAAATTTCACAATTTCAGCAGCTCTGAAGGTCAACTCCCTACATATATCTATGCCATTTCCAGGTCTCTGCCTTTCTGAATTAGGAATACAACATACTTTCAATCTGACAATTCATTGCCAGTAGAGGTCCCCACTGACATGTTCACTTTATAATGGACTACCGAAAAACATAATCACATTGACCAAACTGTGAATACTGTACAATTGGTGAGTATCTTTTATAATTTTATTGAAGTTTTTAATAAATGTATAAAAACTAATACAAACTAAACTAGAAGAAAAAATAAAAAATAAAATTCAGAATGTGCAAAAATGACCAAAAAAAGCAAAAGAAAAAAGTAGAAAAGAAAAAGTCAACAAAGGCAATAATAAAGAAGTGGTTTTAATCTTTATCACACTGAGTATATGAATATAATAACATTTCACCTTCTTTTAAAGCTACATGTTAAAAAAAAACTCCTTCTTCTCCCCATTTTATCTAAAAGCAATCCAGAAAAGAACAACAAAGATGATTAAGGGACTGGAGGCTAAAACATGAAGAATGGTCGCAGGAATTGGGAATGTCTCGTCTAGTGAAAAAAATGACTAAGGTAACATGATAGCAGTGTTTCAATATTTTAGGGGCTGCCACAAAGAAGACGTGGTCAACCTATTCTCCAAAGCACCTGAAGACAGGACAAGAAGCAATGATGGAAACTAATCAAGGAGAAAAGCAACCTGAGTTCTACTTAGTTCTAAGTAGAAACTTCCTGACAGTGAGAACAATTAACAGTGAAACAGCTTGCCTCCAGAAGCTGTGGGTGCTCCATGACTGGACGTTTTAAAGAAGAGATTGGCAGCCATTTGTCTGAAATGGTACAGAGTCTCCTGCTTTTGGGGGGGGGGGTTAGACTGGAGGATCTCTGGCATCCCTTCCAACTCTATTATTCTGTTCTGTTAGTCTGTTATTCTTTCTATGATCACATGTATCCATCCCATGAAGCTCAAAGAAAGTCTTGAATGGTATAGGATCTCCTGCCATGAGCAGGCGATTAGACTAGAAGACCTCCAAGGTCTCTTCCAACTGTATTTTTCTATGTTCTACAGTTGCAAGAAAAAGTATGTGAACCCCTTGGGATTACGTGGAGTTTTGCATGAATTGGTCATAAAATGTGCTCTGAACGTCATCTAAGTCACAACAATAGAAAAACAGTCTGCTTAACATAATACTACACAAACATTAGATGTTGCCATGGTTTAATTGAACATAACATGTAAACATTCACAGTGCAGGGAGGAAAAACTATATGAGCCCCTAGCCTAATGACTTCTCCAAGAGCTAATTGGAGCCAGGAGTGAGCCAACCTTGACTCCAATCAGTGTGATGATATTGGATGTGTTGCTGACAGCTGTCCTGCCCTTTAAAAACACACACCTGGTTTGGGTTTACTGGTTTCAAGAAGCACTGTAAAAGAGCTCTCAGAAGACCTAC
>QLTV01003323.1:3267763-3278609 GCA_003457575.1 Thermophis baileyi | reverse complement strand
CAGAATACGCCTTCTGGAGTGGCCCAGTCAGAGTCCTGACCTCAACCCGATTGAAATGCTGTGGCATGACCCTAAGAGAGCGATTCACACCAGACATCCCAAGAATATTGCTACACTGAACAGTTTTGTGAAGAGGAGTGGTCCACAATTACTCCAGATCGTTGTGCAGGTCTGATCTGCAACTACAGGAAACGTTTGGTTGAGGTTATTGCTGCCAAAGGAGGGTCAACCAGTTATTAAGTCCAAAGGTTCACATACTTTTTCCTCCCTGCACTGTGAATGTTTACATGTTATGTAAAGAGTCCTTCGAGAGTTGGGCGGCATATAAATTTTATAAAATAAATAAATAAATAAAATAAATGTTCAATTACACCATGGCAACATCTAATGTTTGTGTAGTATTATTTTAAGCAGACTGTGTTTTTCTATTGTTGTGACTTAGATGACATTCAGAGCACATTTTATGACCAATTCATGCAAAACTCCACGTAATCCCAAGGGGTTCACATACTTTTTCTTGCAACTGTATGCTCTAAATTGTTATCTTTTCATTCCTAGTTCAGCAAAAAGTCCATTAAAAGTTACCAGAAATATCAAGCAAATAGTTTGTCTCTGGTCAAACAGTCCGAATTTATACTCATTGTTTTAACTTTGAACAACCTTGACCTTTAAATCATTCCTGTAGCATAGCAGGATTTGATCTTTCGCATTTAAAAGGAGTCTTCAAAGCTTTCATCAGCCTACTATTTAGATCCCATAAAAAGTCATTGTCCAAGATTTCTTGTCACAGCCATTTCGTGTCTACATCATTTTTTTCATTTGTTCCTTTTTCTTTTCTTTTGGATTCCCATTTTGGTAATCTCAATTTTTTATATATATTTTCTCATAATCTAAAAAATGTATCTATTGAAATTATATTCTTTCTGAAATATTAGTTATTTTTATCTCAATCCAATTAACAAAAAAACTCTTTAAAATAAGAAAAAGTTAGAGCAGCTTACCCTTTTTAACTCTTTTCTACCTGGTCCTTTTGTTCCCTCTATTTGCAATCTTCATCAAGTGACAGCTCCTAATAAGAGTTTGATTCTATTTCAGTTATTTCCCACATACTTATTTTACCAATAATTAAATATTGGTAAAAATAACCAATATTCTATATCTCTCTGGTTCCCAATCTGTTTAAGACAGACTGTCTACAAATGGAGAAAGTGTAGCACTGTTGCTACTCTCCCTAGGCGTGGTCGTCCTGTAAAAATGACTGCAAGAGCACAGCGCAGAATGCTTCATGAGGTAAAGAAGAATCCTAGAGTGTCAGCTAAAGACCTACAGAAATCTCTGGCACATGCTAACATTTTTGTTGACACATCTACAATAAGGAAAACATTAAACAAGAATGGAGTACATGGGAGGACACGATGGAGGAAGCCATTGCTGTCCAAAAAAATATTGCAGCACGTTTGAAGTTTGCAAAAGAGCATCTGGATGTTCCACAGCACTACTGGCAAAATATACTGTGGACAGATGAAACCACAATTGAGTTGTTTGGGAAGAACACACAACACTATGTGTGGAGAAAAAAAGGCACAGCACACCAACATCAAAACCTCATCCCCACTGTAAAACATGGCGGAGGGAGCATCATGGTTTGGGGCTGCTTTGCTGCCTCAGGGCCTGGACGGATTGTTGTCATTGATGGGAAAATGAATTCCAGAGTTTATCAAGACATTTTGCAGGAAAACGTATGACCATCTGTCCGCCAACTGAAGCATACTTATACTTATTTTACCAATAATTAAATATTGGTAAAAATAACCAATATTCTATATCTCTCTGGTTCCCAATCTGTTTAAAAAAAATTTAAATAACTTTTTTTGTTTTTGTCACTTGTATATTATTATAAATTCTTAAATCTCTGCTTAAAATGTCTTAAATCCAAAGAAGAAGGTAAAAGATGTCAAACTAAGCTCACCTTTTGGAAGGTCCCCAATATCCATAAATTGGCGAAACTAAACATTTCCAAATGTGATTAGATAATGCATCTGGCCAGCTTAGTGTCCTTTCTAAAGGCTAAGGTGAATAATTAGCTTCCAAATAAAAAATCATTTAGTAGGCTATTTTAAAGTTATCTTCAAAAAATAAACCATTGTACATGATGATTTGCCAAACAACATGATCAAGCATTCAAACTGAAGCAGCATGAGATCCAAAACAGGATTAGATCCAAATGTGATTAACAAAGCAGGTTGGCAGTTTCTGAATTCATTTCAGTCACTTTTCATCCTACCATGGAAATTAGGCCTTTGCTAACAATAAGCTTAATGCTGGCTGTCTGGCAATTTCTAAAGACTAGGGTTTTGCTTGCATATACAGCAAGGTATCTCTTTAACACTATGTAAACAGAACCAAATGCAGCTTTTACTTTCTATTTAACACATTATAAAGAGATTCTGCCAGCTAAGTGTGGCCTGTGCTGTTCCTGTGGGAACTTTTTATAGACAACTCACAGTGGTTAGGCTGTGGTCTATCATATGCTTGATAATGTTCCATCAGATATTATACAGTACTGAAAAATATCATTACAGTAACTGCATTTTTTTTAAAAAAAATGAAATGCTACCTAAAAGTTTAATTGTACCTTCAAAGTGTGAAGTAACTTAATTTTCCCCATAAAATGGAGAGCCATTCATTTTTTTTCTTTTCTTTTTTTCATGTGTGGACTTACCAGAAGTGCAAGGAGTCTGAAATGAAGTCCAAACACTTTCATACAACTCAATAGAGTTGGGTGTCCAAATAAAAGAAATATACAATCTATGCTACTGGAAACTGGAGCTCTGCAATAGTGAGAAGGCTGCTGGCTTTCTCTAGTTGAAAGAACATAATTTTTCAGGTTGTGGGAGAAACACTGTTGAAAAGACTCTGATCTCTGAAAATTGAGTTAATCCAGTAGCAGGAGACCTTATATTATTCCTTAAGTGCCTTAAAATCATTTTATTTGGCTTGCTCTGAATCCCAGCACCATTAGAAGTAAAATTAATGTCACTCTGTCTCAGCCCAACCACTTCACAGGGTTGTTGTTGTTGTGAAGAAAATAAGAGGAGGAAGGTATGTTGGATATGTTCGCCGCCATAAACAAATAAACACACTTTCCACATTTTCTGTCTCCTGAAGATTTTCCAACTATCTCTGATCGCATACCTAGGTGTACGCGGCGCAGCACAAGGGCTTGCATGCAAAACTACATATTTCTTCGTGGTTGGCCAGAACTAAGCACTCACGTCATAAATTGAAGTTACCCCATCTCAACTCGATTGCCCAATAATCCGCTTTCAGAACACATTTAAAAAAGGGAGCGTGCAAGTCTATAACTGTGAGCGACGTCACGGAAAACTACCGACAAACAGGAACTTCAATCGCCTTCCTCCTAGTTCATCAGGGTAATCTGAAGATCCCGTCTCCAATGGCTACTAAACAGCAGAGATACAATAGAAAGTAGACTTATTATATATGCTCTCCAGTAAAATTCCCGTTAGTAACCTGAATCACTTGTGGCTGAAATGGAAACTGCTCAATAAAAATCCCTGGAAAACCCCCGGAGTTTTAGGTGTAAGCGGCAAAAACACATAAAAGAGTTTTGTTTAATTATGCCTTTATTCTGTTTTAAGAAATATGATCCGTTTTTTTTACATTGCTAACCCACAATCCATATTAATATAGTATCGTAATAGAACTTGATGCAAAATATTGTATTCAGGCAGTCGCTCCGAATCAGTCCATTCTACGCGACAAGATTGTGGGGGAAACAGGCAAGAGTGTTCTGCAAATCAATTTGAGCTTCTGGAAAAAAGGTACCGGTATGATATGCAATATAAATGTAAATATATACTGTTAAAACCTCAACACTAACAACTAGTCACTCCTCTTTTCCTATGGCTTTTTAAAGTTATCTTGTCTCATGACGAGTTTTTAGTCCTCAAAAGCTAGCCTATTATTTGTAACTCCTAGTCGACGTTCCGTAAGTAGCAAATTAGCATGGCTCTCTTCTTACCAAATTTGTCTATGGAGATTCTGAGTCATCCAGGTCCCAGAGGTGCTTTTTCAAGAGGCAACTGGACTTTCTGGTTGTTCTTTGAAGACATTTCGTTTCTCATCTGAGAAGTGAAACGTCTTCAAAGAAAAATCAGAGAGCCCAGTTGCCTCTTGGAAAAAGCACCTTTGGTTTCTTACCCAATTAGTATTAAGAATAGTTCATTTTCCCTTGTATTATTTTCTGTACCTCTAAGATGTTTGCAAATTCAGCAGTGTATCATTTTGCAATAATATTAGTTGCCATTTTATTACTCTTGCAGCATGCTAGATTACTGTTTGCTTTTCATTAAATGAATCATAAGATCTGAGGAGGTATTAAGCCTGACTGTTGCCAAGGGTAGAGTCACCGGGGTCATAGGCTTGAATAGAGGAATTAAGAGATGCAAAGATTTACAATATTGTTTGCATGTAATCAGAATAGATTATATTATTAATTACAATTAGGTTGTGTTTGTTGATTCTTATAAAACTGAGGCAAAGGAGTAATTTCTTATTTTAGACCTAATGCCTTTGTTTTTCTTGCATGCTCATCCCATGGCACTCCCTGTTGCTCACCATCTTACTGGTCCCACATCAGGCCCTTGTTGTACCCTCACCTGGATTGTATGTTCTGATTGTGCTCCACTGCAAAGTCCCAGATAGGGTTGGTGGCAACCCTATCTGCAGGGATGCTGCAGTATAAATGTCTTTGACTGATATCCAAGTAGTGCAATTTTTTACTGTATTTTTAAATCATTTTATTTATTTATTTATTTATTTATTACATTTAATTTGTTTGCCACCCACCTTGTCCGACAGGCAGTTTCACCCTGTGGTTGACCAGTCAATAAAGTATTGAATACATTTATACATGCAAGCATATATATATTTGTATCCATGCCAGACTTTCATATTAAAATAATTTCATTATTTAAAATAATTCTTTTAATCATACACATTTACAAGTTCATGCACAAGTCAGAATCAGCACTGCATAGCAACCCCATGGTTGTTGTGCATAGTCTCAAGCAGCTGTTCCAGATATGTTGGGGGAAAGTTAGATGAAGGAAGGAAGCATTTCTTGGCTTTAGATGCACCAGCACACTTAAATATTGGATGCAGGATTATCCACAGCTGCCTTGAATGCATGTCACAACTTGGGATACCCTATGTAAATGAGTTACACACTTCGTTTCTGCCTTCATGTACTTCAAAGCTGGTCAGGATTTCTGGAAGGCTGAAGGCAAGCAAAAGGGGGTAGCTATAGCATCAGGGTCTATATTATTCGTGGCTGAACTTTCTCCACGATCTGTAGCACTGCTTTTAGTAGAGAGATACATAATGGAGAACATGATGCTGGTCACAGCACAGATTTGTGGAGGGCTGTTTGGGCAAACCTCCTCAGCTGTGCTGACCTATGCCTGGAGTTCCTGGTCCTCTACAGAATCATCCACCCTGCCAATAGAATCTTGTAGCATTAATCTACAAGATTAATGCTGCACAACCATGGGTGCCACTGCACATGAACTATAGTTCCTATAGTTAGTAGGAACTATCTATAAACAGAGTTAAAGATGCAGGTCGTTTATTTGAAAACATCTACACAGAATTACTTTTAAATTAGAATTATAAATTAAAGATATATAACTTTATTGCAGTCATTAACCAGCACAAGGAAATTGATATCCAAAATATTCAAAATTAAATAATGTTAAGATATTTAGGAAAAGTACATGCATACAAAAATTGTGGTTAAAAAATAATTTTAAATAAAAGTTATCTTTAGGGCTTACTCAGGGCTACTTTAGGGCTTTAGGGCTTACTCAGGCTACACATTCAATAAGCAGAGGTTAAAAATTAGCAATCTGGATGATAAAAACCTTGAAATTCCAATATAAAATACAATACAAATAGATATACATACATACACACAGGGACACATATACGTACACATATATACATTTGTATGTATAGCAATGAATAAAGCAGTAAATAAAGCAATGAAGTATAAATGAACAAGTAAGCCCTCTTTGCTAAAATTTATCATTGAGTTTTGAGAGGGAAAATACGCTTAACAATAAAAACAGATTTCTGAGAAATCTTGAAGTTCCCAATCATCCTTTATTATCTTCTAGTATCGTACCCCAAATTTCACTTCTGAAGACTGGGAGGAAAAAAAAAAAACTTCTCAACAGGAAATGCGTAACTCTGTAGAGAGTATATCTATAGCTTGCAGCACTGGTTGCTACCTGTCTGGGGCTGACGGTCGTGTTTTCCCTACACCGTGGGGAGGGGGGGGAGAATTATGACTTTACGGTGCTGCCGAATCAGAGGGACAGCAAAGTAAATGTTACTGTACACAAATCCCATTCTCTACAGAGAAACAAGAAAAGAAGGGAGAAGGGGGAAAGGAAGGTTGGAGAGGGGGGGGAAGCTTTCTCCCTCTTCTAGATTTTCACCCCTCCCTGACCAACAATGGTATAGTCCGGAAGCAGGCAAAGTTGGGGTTTCCCCCATGCTGGGAGGCCAGGCTTAAGCTTAGATTTGCTGCCGCCGCCTCCTCCCACTTTTCGCTGCTTCTGTTTCTCCGACAGCCATTTCGCGAGCGCTCGTCGTGAGCACCGAGAACTCGGGAAGGTGGCGGGTCCCGTGTGGCCAGGGTGAGGAGGAGGAGGAGGAGTGCCCAGGGGGTGGCATGCTTGCGTGTGGCGGGGCTGGGAGCGCTAAGGGTTTCACTGGGGTCAAGTCAAAGTGGAGCTGGAACTTGCCTAGAGAGGCGCGATTTACTCTTAAAAGGGGAACGGTAAGGCAGGAGCCCTCGACGACGTTGGAGCCCAAGGAGGGAATATTTGGGTTCTTTTCCAAGCGGCTTTGTGTAACGCTGGAAGGAACTCGTGCTAATTTCAGGCTAGCCATTGGATGGCTTGGGGGAGGATGAATTGCAGCTGCGTGGTTTAGCTCTCCTCTCCCCGTCTCAATTTTTACCTTTCTGTTCCCCGACATGCTTGGGCTCATCACTTCTTTCCCATTCCCAGCTTTTCCCAGCCTTCCACCCTCTAGATGAGTTGGGACTCTTCTTCTATCACTTCTAGAAACCCCTGGTAATCTACCTCCAGGGCAGAAAAGGCTTGCTTCTCTGGAGGTTGGGATGTTGGGCCCACCAGCTGAAAGGGACTAAGGAGAGGCAGGGAAGTGAATATTGTGAGGGTTAAGTGTGCCTAATGAAATGAGAAAAACATCTGTGTACAGATGCCATCCTTGGAACAATGAGATATAAACCAATGGAATACATATGTGCAAGGGCCAGAATGTATGAGAGCAAAAATTGCCTCTTTATCAGTGCCAAGTACATTTCCCTGGCCCCAAATTAGCTCTCAGTTTTCCAAGATGTAAGAAAGTTTTCCTGTTTTCCAGCTATATTGGTTTTTAATGTAAAAAGGACGCCATGCAAAATGCCACTCTTTGGTATAGCTCTTGTTCTCATTAAGGTGAATAAAAATGTTTAGATATAGGTTTTCCCTAGCAGTAGAGAAATAATTATACTTGAGATGTAGAAGTGTACACATGTCTGCTATCCTCTTCACTGAAGCCTTGGCCAAGCTGTTATCTTATCTCTTTTTGGTCCCCTTTCAGCAAAGAGAAAATGGCCTAGTTCCAATTTTGGGGAAAAGGAAGACATGAGAAACATTCCCACATGTCCCAATGAGAAATGCTGTTTAGAAAACAATTCTGAAATTTACTTTGTGTGCTCATTTTGTGCTTTTCTAAGCCCAGTCAATGAAATCAAAGGCAATTGATTTGATATATTGACTGTTGTTACTTATTCTGTGAATGAAGTACCGGTATATAAACAAAGTTGAAGATAAAATATAATTTCATTCTGCTTATTTAGCAGATATAATGTGATGATTTTTGCTCACAGCACATAGTCTAATTCTACACTCTGCTGGGGTAAAATTTACAAGCTCAAAATGACTCTAAAAAAGATACCTTAGAGCTGCCAAAATTACTCCCTGCATTTATTTATGTGATAAATTGTGTAATATTGTTCTGCCACAGGCTGCTCTGAAATAGTAAAGTCATTACTGAACTAGCACAAATATTTAAACTCTCTCATTAAAATGAGAAATTATTGAAGGGACACTGATTTTTTCTATGTGTTTCATTAATGATTTACATATTTATTTAAGATACTCTATAGGCTGATCATCTTATATACCAGGGGTGTCAAACTGGCGGCCCACAAGCCGGATGCATCACGCACAGGCAACACTTACCCCAGCTCTGCAAATGGGAAAAATGTCACAAAACGTCATGTGACGCGGCGAGTTGACACCCGTGTTATATACCATAAATCTGTGTGACTCACAGTAAAGATAGTGTGTTTGTATATGAAACAATTTATAAAAATCCAAAAACCAGCTCCCAGTAGCCTACAACAATAAACAGCAATCACTAAGTTTCAGCCAGATCTTATCTCAATGTAGAAAATATATTCAATTTTGAATCAATTGGAAAATAAAAATAAAATTCTCCAAGTTTACTAAACTGTAATTGAATTAAAACAGAGGTTTTTTTCTGGTTTTTCTGTCTGACTTGTCAAACCTTGTGTGGGATGCTAATATTCATATTGTGAGTAACAGTAACAATATATTATTAAACTTTTCTCTCTTAGGGGCATTATGACTGAAGAGCAATTTGTTAACATTGATTTAAATGATAATGTTTGCAGCGTATGCAAATTAGGAACAGAAAGAGAGACTCTTTCCTTCTGCCACATTTGTTTCGAGCTAAGCATTGAAGGTAAGTGTAATCTAATTTCAGACACCTGGAAAAAATACCTAACTTTAACAAACAAAACCTTTCAATTTCCAGATTAGTGATGATAGTAGCTTATAAATGTATTCCTGTTTTGCTAACATCGGTCTTTTCTTTGGAGGGATCCCCGAGTGGGAAGATGAGTTTGTTTGTTTTGTAGAGTTTGTTTGTAGTTTAGAACTTTGATTTTTCAGAGTTATAAATCTCATAGTAATCCTCTGTGTAAAAAGGCTCCAATTCATCTATTTCTCAATGGTTCTACAAATAAATAAAAAAATCACTAAAATGTAACTCATATTTATAATAGATTTGCATTAGGATTTTGTGAATTTATAAACTTATCTTTGAAGCCAGTTTGGTTTAATAGTTAAGGCACTGCACTAGAAGTGAGAAACTTAAGTTCTGATCCTGCATTACGTATGGACCTAGTTCGGTAACTTTGGACCAGTCATTCACTCTTAGTTGTAGGAAGAAAGTAATGACAAGCCAATTCGAAAACTTTTGCCAAGAAAATTGCAGGACTTATCTATATATTTACCATGAATCAGGATGGACTCAAAGACACGGGGGGGGGGGGGGCTAACATTTCCCCATATATAGTCACTTCTGTCATTTTCTAATTTGATAACATTGCTTTATCAGTTAGTAAACAATTTCTCCTTAAATTTTAAATATATTTAAAATTTTATAAATGCTTGCTTTTCTATATCCTAAGTTATGGTTCCTTAGTTTTCTCAATGAAATAATGCTGCTCGTGCATTTTTATGAAGAATTTGCAGGTTTGGACAAAACAGCTACCAATTGTCTTGCAGTAGTGAATAAAATGGATACATTATTTTTATTAATCTTCTGGGAGATTAAAATAATGAGACTTTATTCAGAAAACCAGTAACAATTTCAAGCATCATAAGAATTTTGTGACAAATTGTGCTTTGAAAGTAATAAGTTCACTAGAAAAATCCCATACTTTTGTTTTACTAAACATGTACTAAACACTAAGCATGTCACTTCCATTTGTTATTTATGAACAGAGATAATTTTAAGTTTCTGCTTTTTCAAGATTTGTAAATTAAAGGATCCCAAGTTTACTATATTACTCATATGAAATAAAGATAATTAGCCACGCAGATACTGTGACTGAGTTATTATGTCGACACTAATATCAGTGCTAAGATAGGTTAATCACAGTACTAAGAAGATACTTACAGAATCCTGTAAGACTGAATAGTTAGCACTCTCTCTCTCTGTGTCTCTTTTCAATACATTTGTAAAGAATACATTGAGATTCAGTGAGTGACAGTATTAGATGCTCTTGATAATTATATACCGTGTTTCCCCGAAAATAAGACAGGGGCTTATATTTTTTTGACCCCCCAAATATGGCCTCGGCCTTATTATCGGGGGGGGCTTATTATTTTGGGGGTGCAGTAGGCGGCGAGCGTGGGTCTGCATGTCCCATCGCCGCTGCCTCGCCTCCCCTCCCTGCCGCCACCGCCTCGTGGAGCAGGACTCAGTAAGGCTTGTTGTGCCGTTGCATGCACGAACTGCAGGACTGCCGCAAACTTCATCATACCAGCACAATTGGTGTCCTGCCGCTCGTGGCTGTGCCAGTATGTCGAACCTCGCGGTAGTGCTGCCGTTCGTGCATGCAATGGCACAACAAGCCTTGCAGAGTCCTGCTCCACAAGGCAGCGGCAGTGGCGTGACGAGTCTCACAGAGACTCATTTCTGGTAGGTGGGACATGTTGGGCCGTGAGATGCGCGTTCTACCTGGGACTTGTAGCTCCGTCACGTTCCTTGGCGTTGTGTCCAGGGAAGCCCATTGAAAAAGAAAACTCGCGAGTTCGAGAAGTTTAATTGAACTCGCGAGAAGTTTTCTTTTTCAATGGGCTTCCCTGGACACAATGCCGAGGAACGCGACGGAGCTACAAGTCCCAGGTAGAATGCACATCTCACAGCCCAA
>QLTV01003323.1:3240506-3266780 GCA_003457575.1 Thermophis baileyi | reverse complement strand
AGCGCGTTTGAAAACGCTGGCAGAGGCAGAGCCCAGAGGAGCCGAGGCAGTCCCGCGGGGTGTGCGTGCCCTCGACTCTCACTTGCTCTCGCTCTCCCGGCCAAAAAAGTGCCCGCAGCAAAAAGAGCGCCTCCCGGCATGCCCCCCCCTTTCCCCCCGGAAAGTAATGGGGGGGCTTATTTTCGGGGGGTGGCTTATTTCAACGCATGTCCCGAAAAGCCCTGTTGGGCTTATTATCGGGACATGTCTTATTTTCGGGGAAACACGGTATATATATATATAATCATTACTTTATATTCAAATGTACTTAGAATGGTGTTAGTGAATAAATAAGTTACTACTTTGGGCACTCCCTTACACGCTTATTTAAACATTTGCACAAAAGTATTATTGGACATTGGTGTTACCAAAATATAGATTTATCCAGTTTCTTGAGCTGATGTTTGGATTATATTCACAAACTTAGCCACGGTAACTCATTTGGTAACTCTTGGTCAAACACCTACTTTGTGGGTTTCAATTCAGCCTACCTCTCTGGGTTGCTGTAACACTTGTGGGGTTTACATTAAGGGAATTTCCATTTAGGTCACTTTTTGCTCTCAAGGAGGTAAGATATAAAACAAATATGAAGTTGAAAAAGTATATTATTCTATTATTCACAAAGCATCCTGGCAAAACACTAGATAAAAGATGTAACTCCAATATCCAATGAAAAAAATATGCATATTCTCTCAAATGAAAAGAATTCAGATTCATTTTCATTTGCATAAACATTGTTCAAGAGGGAAAATAGGAGCTACATATTGAAATATTTTTTTAGGTGGTTTTTTTCGGGAAAAAATCTATTACAGAGAAAGTTACTCCAAATTTCATGATGTTGAAATCTAGTTCTGGTACAGGTAGTCCTCAACTTACAACCGTTCATTTAGTGACCATTCAAAGTTACAATGGTGCTGGGGGAAAAATTGATTTATGACCATTTTTCACACGACTGTTGTAGCATCCCCATGGTCATGTGATCAAAATTCAGATGTTTGGCAATGACTCATATTCATGATGGTTGCAATGTCTTGGGGTTATGTGATTACTCTTTGTGACCTTTTGACAAGCACACCCAATGGGTAAGCCAGATTCAGTTAACAACCGTGTTACTATCTTAACAACTGCTGTGATTCACTTAAGAACTGTAGCAAGAAACTAGCATAAAATTGGGCAAAATTCACTTAACTGTGTCGCTTAGCAACAGAAATTCTGCTCAATTGTCGTAAGTTGAGAACTATCTGTAGCTAACCATATCTGCAGCCTATTTCTGAATTTCCAAGAGACAAAGAAATCATTAACAATGCTGTGAGATAATGGAATGAATTTATTATAAAACTAATTAAAGAATGAATTAATGAAATTTTATATAACACACACACACACACACATATATATATAGTATTTTCAGTCTATAATTTAGTACTATTCATGGAATTATACTACTTATTTTTTTTCCCTTTCTTAGGAATACCAAAGTCTGATCTTCTGCATACAAGATCATTAAGGGGACATAGAGACTGCTTTGAGAAATTCCACTTAATAGCAAACCAGAGTTGCCCACAATCAAAATTGTCCAAAAGTACATATGCAGAAGTGAAAAACATTTTGAGCAAAAAAATTAACTGGATTATACAGTACGCACAAAACAAAGATAGGGATTTGAATTCAGAAGGTTCGAAACCGACACAGCATCGGATTTTTAGTTTTAGACATCAGAGAGAGAGAAAGTTACTTCCACAGTTTGATTCCCAAGTCCCTAAATACTCTGCAAAATGGATCAATGAAAGCTCTGGGAGTATTACAAACTGTTCACAGAGTATTCTAGAATCAAGAGAATCCAATGATTTTAGATTTGACATGTTGCAACAAAGAAGTGCACCATTTTGTTGTAATAATTCATTATGGTCTGGTCATAATCAGTCATCGGAATTGGGAAAAACAAAAAAAGATCCAGATACTTGTGTACGAAGATTTCCCCAATACAGCAGAGAGCAGTGTAAGTGCAAGAAGTACGGTAATTTATAAACCCATTTGTATATATAAATTTTCTAGCACTTGGAAAATAAAAATACTAACTTATAAGTATTGAAAGAAGTAAATGTTCAGTTAGTGCATAACTTTAATTATTACAATTTGAATCCAGCAATAGTGTTTGTCAACTAGTCCTAGCCTAAAGAAACATGATTTTTAAATCGTGAACACATACTAAATAATATGCCCTCTCTTAATTAAAAAACTACTCAGAGTTCATACTAATTTAAGACTAGTAAATAAACCTATTAAATTTATGGAACAACTGTTTTATTTTGTGCTTTGTTAATATGATCTACACTTACCTTCAACAACATAAGCTCCATTAAAGGAGCTCTATTTTGTTTTGATTAAGCATGTATATTTGCATTGTTGACTAAATATACTAGTCCATCTATCTACTTCGAGAATATAATGTAAGGCTACTAATAGCAATCCCGGATCAGCTAGGAAGGACTTTAAATTGATGGATTCTTCTGGAACCTTCATAAGCAGCCCTACAATTTTGTTAATCAGTCTGTTTATTTTCAGGGCAAATCTGCAACATAATATTTCAAAGTATAAAAATTATTTGGACAAAAGTTGGATGCATCATTTTAAAGAGAATGGTTGAAAAATTACAAAAACAGCTTTTCTCCACTTATATATTGCATTGTATTTTAAAAGAGATGTTAGTAATTTGATTTATAATTGCAAGAGAAAGAATCCCAACATTAATATAAAGGAATGTAAACTATTGGTGTTTAATTTTTCTGTATGAAAGCATTGTTTCCCATTTATACACACTCTCATTAACAATTTTACTTTGTCTTTAATTCATACCAGTGAATATGATGCCTCTGAGAGAAGTTGAGCAGCTGAATGGGAAACTACTCAAGCAGGTCCATGGTGAGATAAATGTTAATATTTGCTGATTAATACATTTTTATAAGCCTGTATTTTCCCACTATATCCCTAAAAAAGATTTATACTATGTATGTGTGTATATGTACACACACACAGGCATGCATGCATATGTAAATTAAACCTGTATCAGTCATTGAAAGCAAATAAAAAACCGTTTCAACCATTTTTTTAATTATTATTAAATGTATATGCCACTCCTGTCACCAATGAAATGACTCTGGGTGGCGTATTTGCTATATGTTCTGTAGCAATGTTTCTTTTGCCCCACAATAATTATGGGTAACAGTCAAACTTAAGGGATACGGTGGCCTACATATCAAATGGCAGTAAAAACAAAAACATTATCTAGGCCCCAGCATTCTTTACATTGTGCAGGTCTCCCAGCACTCATATATTAGGCAGTTAAGATTCTGATTGGAGAAGGCAGATCTGAAAGTACCTGGAAACTTACTGTGACTATTCAGTTGTTGCTTATTTATCTGTCAGAAAAAATTGTGTACTGCAGAGATCAGATTACATGAAGTCCTCAACTTACCGTACCTTATGTGGTCCTGAGTGATCTCGTATTGCCCAGCTCTGTCCTTCCATTATTTGGCATGGAAACAAACATTAAAAGTAATATTATTTATGTTCATGGTAGTGAAAGGAAATTTGTAGGAAAGTTAGAACTATGTGTATATAAGTATAAAGAAGCTAATTGGGATAGGAATGTTTGAGATACATGCCTTTATCATCATTTTTAAAGAACGCATGAAACAGTTTTTTCCCCTCAGAAACCAAATTTATTTTAAGGCTAGCTATCTTTTAGGATGTGAAACATGTCTAATTCAATAAAAATTTATACAGAGTTTGATTTTTTAAATGTCATAGTCAAACCTCCATCACTGGAGGTTTTTAGGAAATATTGGATATTCATCCTTTCCAGTCTATGACTCTCTATGTCAGTAACCTTGCTATTTTAGCATGGTATGTTATGCATCTTGCAGCAAAAATGGATTGTATTGTGAGGAATGTCTCCCAACAGGTACAAATAGGGAGTTTGTGCCAGGGAAGGAATGATGCACAAGAATAGAATTGCCCCTTTCTAAATGGATTAGAACTGATTAACTGGTAAAGCATAAGAGATTCACATTTTCCATAAGGAAAATATGGTTCTAAAGTCAGTCTCATAGATAACACAGTACTGAACTTTGATCGTCTCAGGATGAGCAAGGATAAATGGTGAACTGACAAATACCTAAATTAGAGTTTCTCATTCTGGGGAAGGTATGGGAGAACCAATGGAAATCTTTTCTGTCAGTTGAACAGTATCATGTCCTACTTACCAAGACAATTTAGAAAGCTAACAACCACCAAAAGAGTGTCCCTGTGTGGATATTTATTAAATGTGTGTGGATATTTCACCTTTTTTAATACATAGTCTCATTCTTTAAAACCCAGCTTTCTGAGTTCTTCAATTGCATATAGCAAGCAGAACTTTGGGAAAGATTTTCAATCAGTTCAGACACCTTAGTTATATCAGTTTATTAAAATGGTCCCAAATTGCCACATTCCAGGGTAGATTTATGTTGTCTGGGCACAGCTACAACTCATTTTTAATTTTGTTCTTAGTTATCTCATAAATGAAAGTACATCGTTGCAACTCTTAATTAGTGTAACTATTTGATGTTATAGGCTAACATGCCATCATTATTGATTTCAGATGTGTTTGACGAGTTAACGAAGCAAGTACAAGAAAAAGACTCCTTAGCTTCTGAGCTCAATGTCCGTCATATTGCTATTGAACAACTGCTAAAGAACTGTTCAAAACTGCCATGTTTACAGATGGGACGGGCAGCCATGAAATCCAATGTATCCATATAGCCATGGCAAACTTGCATTTTCCACTTTTGCTTCTCTATGAGTTAGACTTTGGGGGAAAACTTGCACATTTGAGCAGTACTTTGGAAAAAAATAAGCTTGTGGGTACACAAGGTAGCTACATGTATTTGCGTTTTTAAAGACAAAAATAAAGATTGATAGCATTTTCATTTCATATAATCATTTCCATTATTAGTTGAACTGTGAATCCATTGCTTCATGGTACAGTGGGGCACCATGTCTTAAAAACATGGGTGTTTAAGAGCCTCCCACATTGGTTATGTGCATGCACATACATTGCCCAAACATCATGATATGATTACTATCTCTATACTTTGAGCGCAGTATATTTGGAGGAATGCAAAAAATTCCTCTAAAATTTTTTCCAGCCTAATAAATATTTTCTTTTGTCACCGATTACCAATATTTCAGCTTAATTTAACTAATACTTCTAACCACTTGTAAATAACCTGGGATAACAGGTGAAATACAGTTTTAAGTATTAAGAAATAATGGAACCACCAGTATTCATCTCCATTTTTTTATTTATTGCAAGCAATATTTTATTACTGAATTTTATAAAAAAAAAACTATTTTAGGTACTTTTCCAGATCTTTTTATAAAAGTTTTGAATTATAAATAGCATTTTACCTGGTGTAATGGGTGTTTACTCTTTTTTCAGGTCAATGTAAATTACCTTTCATGATGGAAATTGTTTTAAAAAAAGCTTGTTCCCAAAGACATGATCTCAGCAGTTGTACAATATTACCTTTAATTTTAAGAGTATATAATTATATCAAGCATCACAAATTTAAGCCAAGAACCTACTTTTGGAATGATGGTTCAGGCTTTGTTAATATAAGCAGAGCTCAACTTCAGTTTTATATGTGAATTTCTATTGTTTATAAAAATAAATGGCTTTAAAAACATAATGCCTCAAATTAATTGTTTATAATTACTTTATGTCACTTGTGAACTTTATAGAAATTATGAAACTGTTAAATGCTATATTAGGTTATGGTCCAAATGTCCTGCAAAAGAAATGTTTTGTCTCTAAAATACAAAAATACTTGACACACATGGGACAAAAGTTGTATAGGCTGAAAGTTGACTGAGGAATCTCATTCTGGTAAATACATTTTTTGTAAATAAGCAGTGTGTGTGTGTGTGTGTGTTTTCTCAGATCTCAACTTTAAACATTTTGCCAAGAGTTGGGACTACACATAGCTATTCTCTAATTTAGATAATTCCCCAAATTGGCTTTGAGTTTCAGAAATGATCTGTCCATTGATCCTATAGGCTGTCCTTGACTTCCAATTGTTTAATGATTGTTCCAAATTATGGCCTCGGAAAACTTATGGCCTTATACATACATCATGAGAATGAAAAAGACTTTAAAGTGTGTAACAAAGTAGCAACGATAGTGCATTGGAATATCTGCAAGAAATACTACATACTGTATCTCTCAATTTGTTTGCCCCCATTCACCACAAGTGTACTGTAATTTACAATTAACTGCCTGCAAACAAGAACTGATGGGATCACAAAATAGATCAAATGCTCTGAGTCTTTAACATTCAAAAAGACGATTGTCTTCCATACACCACCCCAGACTTAACAATTGTTGATAAGAAAGACAAAAAACTCTGGATAGTGGACATTGCAGTACCTTGAGATAGCAAAATAGAAAAGAAAGCTGGGGGGGGGGGGAATACAAAGACCTGAAAATAAAAGTAGAGCAACTGTGGCAAAATAAAGCAAAGATAGTCTGAATAGTAATATATATTGGGTGCAATCCCAAAACATCTGGAGCATCACTTCATCATTGAAAAAATCAATTGCAAAAGGCAGCTTTGCAGTTTACATACTGTGACTACTGTCAAACAACATCTGCCTATCCAAGGACCTTGGGAAGGACTTGATATGTAGATAAAAATCTAAACATTTGGCTAACTGCAGCAAAACATAATTTGAGAGTTCTCCAAGGAGTCACCAGGAGTCAAGATTGATTTGAAGGCACCAAATTAATTAACTAACTTGTATGTTGTCCAGGTTTCAATAGCTAAATAGGGCTCCTTTCTTTTTCTGCCCAGTTACCTCTTCTTTTTGCCTCATCTAATTTTACTTTTCCCTTTCTCTTTCCTTCTTTCCCAAGTCACTTCACCCAATCTGCATTCTTCTGCTTATTTTTTTCCTTTCCTTTTCCCTCCCCTTCTCTCCTTCTTTTCCCCACCCATTCTGCTTCTTTCTCCTTTTTTTTTTTTTCAGTTTCTGCTAAAAAGAAGAGGAATGAGTATGGGTTTGAGAAAGTGATTTCTATGTATGAGAGTCAGTGGCTGTTATATTCAGATAGGCATTTTATAAATGTAGCTGTGGCTTTCATCAAAGTGACAAAACCAATATTGTAACCATGCCAACATGTTTTTCCCCTTTCATACATGTATGTAGATATTAAAGGGGCAGAGCTTACACTCTGAAGATGGTTTTATCAGTTTGATCTTCCTTTCCCATGAGCGGCTGAAATAAGTAATTTATGTTATCATTACATTTAAAGACTTTATTTATTTGTTATTTAACAGTTACTCCTTTTCTCCTTTAGTCTAGAAAATTAAGAATTTACTCTCTCTGTACACAGACACATGCACGCAGCCTTCACTGGAATATCAAATGGTGCGATTTAATGGGTTTCTGCTGTAATACTACACAAATTCTAGCACTAAAAAAGTCACGAGTTAAATATCAAGTCAATGTTAAGAGATACAATCTATAGACACTAAAGTAATTCTAGAAACTAAATGAAAATATATACTTCAAATTGCTTAATAATTATGCAGCTTTTAAATCAATCAAAGAATTTCAATCCTAAAGCTTTATGAGCCCCAGTGACTTCATTGCAGCAAGGTGTTTCAGCTAGAGGTCTACAGTAAGGAATAGTAAATTTTCTATTTTCTATAGCTTTATTCATTCTTCCCTAATCTGAGCAGATTATTACAAAGCAAAAATAATTGTTCCTTAAATAACTGAAATTTGATAAGAGTGATATGTCAATATATTTCTTAAAATGTAAAACATTTTCAATTAAATGTTAATTAAAATAATAAAAAGATCATTCAAAACCATAAATATAAAATGTTAAATGAACTACCTTATGAAATGAAACTTCTTCATTTCCAGTGACAACTGGTTACATAAAATTAGTTACAGAGAAATTGATGGCAAATGGCAGCCATGACAGGATCTGCAACACTTCTGCACTGATGACTTGAAAAAACAGGAAGACTTTTCAGTATTTTTGCAGCCTGAACCTGGTAGGCCTAGTCAGTATGCACCAATATTAAGCCCAGGTTCTGATACTTTTATGAAGTATAACAATAACCAAAAAGTGACAATTTGTTATAAAAATGAAGCATAAGTGGTACATTATACGTATTAGGTACAGATCAAACCAGCCAGAAAACTTCTGGAGCATTCCATTCTTTCTTTGGACAATACTGATTCAAACATTCACCAACTGGATGTCTTTTGGAATGTAACCCCTCAAATTAAAAGTGTTTTGTGGTATTTCAGACGTGGCGTTTTGTGCAATATCGGCCTGTTCGGGTATGGAAAAAATATAGAATGGTGACTTTTGCATAATCCTGGTTATTATATTCCTCACTATACAAAAAAAACCCCATTTGTATAATTTTTAATAACAATGTGAAATTTGATATTTCAAGTAAGTAGGCAATTTATAACTATAAATTGAAAGAAAAAGTAAAATAAAAATGAATTACTGTATAGTTATTACACATGACTGTAGATAATGCTAGTATTTTCCATTTTCTAGGAAAATGCAGAAGTTGTTTAAAAAAAAAAAAATCCAAGGAAAATCATACAGTACCAAATTTTTGTCAAGTATGCTGTATTATGTGTGCCCTCTGGTGGTAGAAGTTAGTAACTGTTGAAAATGCTTCAGGTAAATTTTCATTTAGTGTAAAAAAACAGCCATATTGTTATAAAAAAAAACAATAGACAAGCCATATCCCATTGAGTCATAGTTTAAGAGATAGTTCCTTACCTAAACAGAAAAAAGGATCACGTGGATGTGCAAAAAAGCTGTTGAAGCAGGAGTAACTTCCAACTCCCTACTGGCTTATCCATTGAGTTTCATTGTGGGAAGCTGATAGAGCGCATCAAAATTCTTCCCTCCCTCCCTGGCATTCTTTCACTATCTTCCTTTCTCCCTCCCTCCTCCTTCTTTCCTTTCCTGTCTCTTTCCTCTCTCCCCCTTCCTTTCTTCTCTCCCTCCCTCCCTTTCTGCCATTTCCTTCCTTCCTTTATCCCTCCCTTGAATTCCTGCCAGCTTCCCCATCTACTTTGCTTGTGGGAAGCTTGCAGAGAGAAAACCAAGCCAGCAGGAAGTTTCAAGTCCAAGGTCAGGTGGAGGAGCACCTGAAGGATTATACGGGGATTGGGGGTCAGGAATGGTATGTGGGGCTGCATAAAAGGTGTCATGTGGATTGGGAAGATTATGTGGTGTTATCACGTAATATTGAAAATGAAAATCATAAACACAGCATCAGCCAGTAGGATTAAAATAGCCACAGCTTTCCCAAATTTCATTCCCCTACCCACCCAGAAGTAATGGGTACTGGGTTTTGGGCACATTCTGTATGTTATGCCATTTCAGCTCATCATTTAAAGGTAATGACAAGAGTTTTAGTAATATATATAGAGTATATATATATATATATATTAGTATATTTTACTGTAATATACTAATTATGTATATGTGGGTTCTAACTTACCTTGCTGCTGCTTCGCTTCCTCCCGCGCCTCGTGGCCGCGCATCGTGGCCGCGCCTCGTGGCCGCATGCATGCCTTGTGGCCGCGCACACGCGCACATGCGCAGTGCAAAAAAATAAAATTTAAATTTAAAAAAATGCCAAAAACAAGATGGCGACGCATGCGCAGTGCCGGAAACTCGGCTTCTGCGCATGCACAGAAGAAAAAAAAAATTCAAAAATAATTTCAAAAAAGTTTCACAAAAAAGATGGCGGCGCCCACGGACCGGCACCGACCGAACCGAAATATATTTCAGACCGACCAAAATATATATTATAGCTGAAAATATATACTATTCATTCATTCATTCATTTATTCATTCATGTATATGTATATGTATATTGATAGGCACTAGGCTACTTGCAGACATATAAGTTAGGCAAACAATGTTAGTAATTTTCTGCCCCTACACAAAATGATTAGGACCTTTCTATAATTAACTCTAGTAATTTTTGTGATATGAGAAGACCTTACTAATTGCCGGAGTACATTTTAATCAAATTTTTAAAAGTCCATTGTTTCTTGCATAAGCAGTTCTATATTTTGTGCAGAGCAACTCATTTAATCTGTATATAGTTTTATGGTTAAACATCTTATGATGTCATAGACAATGTAGCACTCTTGGTATTATGTGTTTCTTGCTATGTAATTTTTCTTCAGCCACCTTTGATTTTGCATTCACTCTGTGGAAGAGATTTGTGAAAATTAAATGTTGTACATTACTTTATGGAGCCATGGTGGCACAGTGGTTAGTATGTAGTATTGCAGGCTAATTCAGCTCATTGCCAGGAGTTTAATCCTCACCAAGTCAAGGTTGACTAAGCCTTCCCACCTTCCAAGTTAGGTAAAATGAGGACCCAGATTGTTGGGGGGCAATATGCTGATTCTGTAAACCACGTAGAGAGTGCTGTAAAGCACAATGAAGTGATATGGTGGTGCAGTGGTTAGAGTGCAGTACTGCATGCTACTTCTGCTGAATGCTGACTGCCTGCAATTTGGCAGTTCAAATCTCATCAGGCTCAAGGTTGACTCAGCCGTCCATCCTTCCAAGATGGATAAAATGAGGACCCAGATTGTTGGGGGCAATATGCTGACTCTGTAAACCGCTTAGAGAGGGCTGTAAAGCACTGTAAAGCGGTATATAAGTCTAAGTGCTATTGCTATATAAATTTAATTGCTATTGCTATTCACTTGGTCCTCATTAGAGTGGCGGGGTGATCCCTAGGTGAAGATGCTCGTCTCCCATTCAGAAGGTTGAGAATTCGTTTTCGGGAAGATGGCCAACTAAAATACACACCTGGGGAGAGATCTCTAAAGGATTTTTCCCTGGGGTGTAGCTCTCCAGCCTTCAATCAAAGGGACTGGCATTCCTTCAGTTTTTATGACCCTCCCAATCAGGGTGAGTCAAAGAATTTCCTCTTGGAACCCTCCAAAAACAGCTGTAAGCTGGCAAATGGTTTCTGGAGTTTGTCTCCGATGCTATTTGCATACCAAAAGCTGGGGGGGGGGAGCTGCAATCTGTTCAGGGTTGAAGCCGCCGTTTTGAAATTCACCTTTCAAATGGACAGTAAGTTGTCCTTTCTCTTCTTAATCACCTTCAAAGACTATTATTCTTTTTTAAGTCAAGTTAAAAACAGGCTCTCTTTAGTCACAGCTTGCTACGCCTTTTTGAAGACTCATGCCATTTTAGGGATTATTATTTTTTTGTCTAAAATAACAAGGAAGAAGGTTGCTAAGGCAAGCCAAATAAGGAAGTATGGTGGAAAAAAATGCTGACTGAGACACATAAAGCTGGATTTTAGTTTATTATTGTAGTAACTTGTAGCTTGATCTTCTTTGCTGTGGGTGGCTAAAATTTTCTGATCCTGATTAAAAGTGGAAGCCAAAATGGTGGAACAAAATATTAGAGATATACAGTACATATTTGAAAGGTCCCTAAATAAAATCCGCCAATTTGTTGACCAGCTGTGCTCCAAGGATGATTTAAAAATCCTCTCAAACTACTGAGATGCAAACATGTGGAGAATATTACTACACTACCAAGGCAACTTCACAAGCAGCTGAAACTTCAAAAGTAGCTGAAAATGCAGAGCAGTTCATTGTAGTTTTGGAAGAACCTGATATTAACTTTCACTATTATGGTTTAAATATAAATCTGTCAACACAACTGAAAGAAGAGCGTAGAGAAAAAAAAAAACAAATTGAGGACTTTTAAGGATATTAACAAGGTTGAGGATTTAGTGATAAAAAAAAAGGCCTATAACTCCTTGATAAAACTTCCAGAGAAGAAAAATATTTTACTTAATATACATACACACGTTATGTTATGTTATATTATTATATATATAATGCTTAAGTAATTCTTAAAGTAAGCAAATGTTATTGAAAATGTATTTGAGAGTACCTCTATTAAGAGAAAATTAAAGAAAATGATGTACCAGTTTAAAGAAAAACTCTCTGTGTTAAAAAGGATGTTTATAAAATAAAAAAATATTATTCTATAAGGGTAGTTCGGAGGGAGGGATCTAAATGTAATACTGAAGTTTAAAACTTGTATGTTAAGAAGTCAAAGAAAAAGATGCACTAGAAAGTTTTGACTTTAAAAAAAGTTTAGCCCTTTAAAAAAAGGATTAAAAAAAAGAGGGTTATTTTTTTCAGAATTTGAAAGAATATAATGCATCTTGTAAATAAAAATGGTGATAGTTCATAAAGATTATTAGGTGCAAATAGAAATACATACTATTTCCATAGCAAGGAAGACAAAGCAGGAATGGCTAAATTGATTATTTTATTCAAAGAGGAAAATGTATTTTCATTTGGATATCACTTCTGGATTTTATGCTTGTGGTGAAAAAAAAATGAAACTTTGACTTTGGTTTTGTTGATCAGAAAGATTTGTCGTTATAGGAATGGCTAGTTATATATTAATGTGTAAAAGCAAACAGTTGAGGATGGAGTGTTTTTATCTTGTACTGTGCTAAGAAGAGTCGGAAGTCAATGCCTTTTTTTCTTCCCCCCCCCACCTTGTATCTCACACCCCCTTTTCCCTGCTCATTTTCCTTCCCTTAATTTCCTATTTTATTTTATTTTATTTTAAATAAAACAAATACAATTTAGCAATAGCACTTAAATTTATATACCGCTTTACAGTGCTTTACAGCCCTCTCTAAGCGGTTCACAGAGTCAGCATATTGGCTCCAACAATCTGGGTCCTCATTGTACCCACCTCAGAAGGATGGAAGGCTGAGTCAACCTTGAGCCGGTGAGATTTGAACTGCCGAACTGCAGCTAGCAGTCAGCTGAAGTAGCCTGCAGTACTGCACTCTAACCACTGCGGCACCTCGGCTCTTGAAAGAGAATTCAATCCTAGGCAGCGACAGATGTTTTTCTATTGGGACGAAAAGAGAAAATATCTGCTGCAAACTCCACATAGATGTCAGGAAGGGCATCCAGCCAGTAAACACTCAGCTTCATTCAGTTATTCCCACCCCAATAAAAGGGATTACAGGGTTGTAAAAAGAAAATCACTTGATCCTCATTATTGAATCATACTTAACTTTTTTAATGAGGTAAGCTGACCCTCATTTTTTAAATTCATCTAAATATCGATGAGATAAATTGTTGGCATGAAAAAGTATTAAAAGCTGCTTACAAAAAGGTTGCTAACATTTACAGAACTATAGCACAGGTGTGATGCTACATTGAAGACGAAGCTTCACAATTAAAAACTTTCGCTCCAGAATGCCAACTTAATTCAGTTTTCTAACTGCCATCTGCTAGATGCCATAAGTAAAGACTCAAGGTTTTTTTTCCTTTAAAAGGGTTGTAAGTAGAACCTTATCTGACTAAACTGAATTTAATGAATACTTTAGTCAATTATTTTTTCTGCAAAATAAAATTTCATTCTTTTCATTTTTTGAAAAGATTTTTTGCTGAAGCATATTTATTTATACATTAAAAGTTATTAACAAATACGTAAATGTCCTAATGCGTACAGAAGTTCATTAGATCATTAGAAATGGAGAAGGAATGTATAATGAAACAAAATGTTCATAACTAATAGAAGAAGAAAAAGAAAATGATATTATGCTTTACTTTCTGCCTACTGATATTTCTTCATATTCTGGGCTGGAGCAACAAAACAATGACTAAATCTAATTTTGTAATTTATTTAAAATGAAGTGCACATTTGATAAAACATGTTTATACTTGGTAGAGAGTATAATTATAGGTCTGTAAAGCAGCAATTTATGTTTTCATTACTCATTAACATGCTTTGCTGTAAATTTCTCCAGCTGAAAACACCTTGAAATTAATCTCTCATATCAAATTATTATAATGAACAAAAACAATAAACATTTCCCAAAAGTATATAATGCATGCCCTCACTATTCCTAATTAATGTATGCCAAATAAAATATTCTATGTTCTATAAAATGCAAAAGATAAAAATAGCAATAGCACTTAGACTTCTGTACCACTTCATAGTGCTTTACAGCCCTCTCTAAGCGATTTACAGAGTCAGCATATTTCCCCCTCAATCTGGGTTTTCATTTGACAGACTTCAGAAGGATGGAACATTGAGTCAACCTTGAGCTGGTCAGGATCAAACTCCTGGCAATGGGAATGCAGTTAGCCTGCAATACTGCATTCTAACCACTGCACAACCACAACCCAGTATTCTTGTGTCAACCTCACAACCTGCACTTCTGCAGTTGCACTACTTGGCAATATTATGGAAATGGTTAATTCTTTATTCAACTTTCTAATGTGTCCAATGGTTATGGAAGAAAACTTTTATTTATTATTTAAATTTATATGGCAGCCTATCTCAAACTCATGACTCTTGGATAAAAATAGCTAAAAACTATACTAAAAAATAACTATAATCTAAGGGTGAAATTAAAACAAACACTAATAACAAATTAACACCAGCTGAATATCTGAACAAGTATTAGCTAAACAGGTATTACACATATCCATGTCACCAAGCCCAGGTGACAAATGCAGGATCAGGATCAATCTCAGATCTGGGCATTCTAGTCTGCAGGTTACATCTGGCCCTTTGACTATCCCTGTACAGCCTGTGGCAGGAGGGGCTGTGGCAGCAGTGGCCCTATTGGTTCGGATCTCCACAACCATCCCAGTTTCTTATGTGGCCTCTTGGAAAAATAAATTGCCCACCTCTGATCTAACCGAAATCAATCTTACTACGATTCAGCTGAAACATGTTCACAGTTCACACTCCCATAGTCTCCAGACCAGTGGTGAAATCCAATTTTTTTTACTACCGGTTCTGTGGGCATGGCTTGGTGGGTGTGGCAGGGGAAGGATACTGCAAAATCTCCATTCCCATCCACTCCAGGGGAAGGATACTGCAAAATCCCCATTCCCTCCTCACTCCTGGGGGAAGGATGTTGCAAAATCTCCATTCCCACCCCACTCTGGGGCCAGCCAGAGGTGGTATTTGCCGGTTCTCCAAACTACTCAAAATTTCTGCTAACGGTTCTCCGAACTACTCAAAATTTCCGCTACCAGTTCTCCAGAACCTGTCAGAACCTGCTGGATTTCACCCCTGCTCCAGACACTTAGAAACTTCATAGCATTACCTGAACAATCAGGGGTGGAGATATAAGCTGGGTGTTATCAGCATACTCATTGGTATCTCAATCCATGTCATAAGATGAGCTCACCCTACAGTTTAACGTAAATATTAAACACAGTGTGGGGGAAGAAAACCTTGCAGTGCCCAGCAAAAGCTCTTCTTTTTCTTCCCTGTATGAAAGCATAAAAGTAAAATACTGAGTGAGAGCCCAGGAATGTAGGTGTGTAGGTGTGTTTGTGTGTAGGGAAGAACAGAAAGAACAGAAAGGGATTTGCAGCTGAGAGAGTGGAATAAGTCAGCTGAATAGACAACTGATAGTAAAAAAAGAAACAGGAAGGACTTCACAAAGCCAGCAGCAGACAAGCTGAAAGAGACAGAGTCCACCAGTTTCATCACTCAGCAGCAACAAGGAGCAGCATCTGGAAAAACACCTTCCCTTTCTCACCCCAGCAGAGATTGAGAAATTGCCAAAGCAATTTAGAACAAGAGCAGACAGCAACAGAAAGCAACTTGAAGGTGGCTAAGCTCTTTGGTGTAAACTCAAGCAACAAAGAATAGACTAATAAGATGTAGACATAGATATTATAGGTATACAGGTAGTCCTCATTTATTGACGATTTGTATGGACATCGATTGTTAAGCAAAGAACTCGCTAAGTGGGAAATGACATGACTGAGACTGTTTTCACCATTCCCCCCCCCCTTTGGAATGCTCATCTGGGTACTGGGATAATTAGCAAGAAGAGAATTAATGTTTGCACTTACATTTATTGGAAAAGGATTACAAGAGAGTAAGCAGACCATAGACAAAGGGAAATACACAACAAAATATGCTGACATTGGCAGTCCCGAGCACAGTACACAAACATGGTGCAAACCTGTTATTTCCCATTGTGTGCCTGCTTACTCTTATAATCCCTTCCTGTCGTGTATAAAAATACATTTTTTTCTTGTTAATTATCCCAACAACAAAAGTGAGCATTCCAGAGATTGGATAAGTGAGGTAAAAGGATCTTAAGAATTGCCCCACAAACCACACTTTCTCATGAGTTGCATTCCAGTGTCTATCTCACCATTGAACTCACCTGGCTGTTGAGCAGTAGATCCCTCTGGCCTTGTAACTGTGTTACAGGACAATTCTTAATAAATTTCCTCTAAAAGGTTTCTCTCGTCTCTCTTGTTCTTTGCTGTTCAACCTGCAAATCCTAAATTAAATGTCTATGCATAAATTAGGGGCAGGAGAGCATTAACAAAATAAGGTTTATTATTTTAGAACAAATACTGATTAGGAATATTATCTTCATACTTCCTTGAATAGCAATATTGTGAAAATGAATGGGATACTGTATATTTCAATTGACAGTAAGTGTTGTTTTCTTCTGTAACTCTTCCTCACCAACATCACAATTGAACTCATTTGTTTTTTCAGCAGTCATGTATAGGATGGCACTGTGAAAGAGAATGAGCCAGAGGTGGGCTTCACATAAGTTAACAATCGGTTCGCCTAGTGCAGAATGCGCAAATGCGGAGATTCCATGTGTGCGGCTTCCAGGACACCTTCTCGGGCAGCCGCGGTGAGTAGAGCGGGTGAGGCGCGGGAATCAGCTGGGCTGCATGGGCGGGGTGAGGGAGCCAGAGAGTGAGATATATAGGACAGGATAGCGCCGGGTGGGCGGGCCCAGCCGGTGGTCGGAACTACTGGTTCACCCGAACTGGTCCGAACTGGCAGCAGCCCACCTCTGGAATGAGCCCTCAATACATTGTACTGTACAGTAGAATCAAAATGCTACATATCTACATTACATTCTTCTCAATTGTAGTTCCCTAACTCATGCAGATTACATTCCATGAGACATCTTTAAAAATTCATCAAACTAAAGGAAAGCATTTTGTTTAGATGTTCAAATGAGTAATTCTGAGTGTTTTCATTTCAATTTTTTCGCTTTGTCTAGATACAATTATAAATAAAGCAACTCATACAGTTCTGTGTGGAAATCTCAATTTACAGCAGTTTTACTTGGATATAAATTTATTACACTGGCTTTTTAAAACAATTAAATCTCTCTAATTTTAAAAATAATTTGCATAAGAAATTTGGTATCAACTGATAAGAACGTTTATACACAATATATACACATTCATTTGAACCATGAATATACTGTGTCTATATACAAAGACTGAATCATGTTATACTGGCTTGGTTCACATATCTAATTAGGTCACACTATAGTTTTAATATTGAGAAATGGAATATTATGGTTTCTATTAATTCAATTATTGCAATCTCTTCATGTTTGAACCCACTGTTCAAACCATGGTGCAAACCTGATGCACTAACAAGATAGATTTTCATTCCTTATTTTATGATACTGGAGGGAGACTAGTCTGAATTGGGTTATGAACCACTGGTGTTTCACCTCTTCTAATTGTACTCAAAAGTGGCTGGTCATGAGTCATTCTCAAATCTTGTGTAAGCCCCAGAGGTACACACGTGACCCTTTTGCCACTTCTCCTGCCTTAATCTGGGGTTTTAACGGAGAACTGTATTGCTGGGAACTCAACCACCTTCAGGTAGTGACATCCTGCTAGGTACCCAGCAAGAGGCCTCTGTGAAGATTTTTCTTCCAGCAATTAAGTCAGTTATCCATCCCTGTGCGTCTTATTGGGGGTAACATTATGTCTTTCTTTTGCTTCCTTGGTTCTGGCCATGGCAAAATATGTGGAGGTCTGAAATTTGCAGTTCTGTAGCAGAAATGTTTTCTTTCATATGTGCCTAAAATATTGAATTAGCTATTAAATGGTCAAAAAAGAGCAGGTAGAAACTAATGATGATTTAGAATCAAAATGGAAATAGAAGGGACTTGGATACAGACACTTAATAGCGAGACTATTTTAGAGGGGGGGGGAATGGAAAGTTTTGGTGAAGGAAAATAAATATGGGATTGTTAAGGAATAAAAGCAAGGAAAACAGAAAGGGACAGAGAAAGGGCGTTGGTCTTACCTGATACGCCTCTTCTCCGAAGGATGGATATATCATCCAGGCATGGGTTAATTCCGTCTGCTCTCTGATTGGACTGAGTCTGTCAAAGCTGTTCAGGTCACACCCTTGTTGCTATGCTTGACAGCTTGAAACGAAGAAGCGAAGCAACAGACTCCGTTGTGCTATATAAATTAATACATTCCTCCTGACCGAAGCCAACAGTCTACGTTGACTATATTGGGTGGGGCTGGATGATATATCCACCCTTCGGAGAAGAGGCGTATCATCCAGGCATGGGACATACCAAAGCTGGCTGTCCAATCGGGAGGGTGACAATAGTAGGTAGACTGGAGCTGAGGACTAATCCTGAATCACTTGTTGCAGCAATCTCCTCCCAAAGGATGCATTGGCGGAAACATATACATCTAGCTTATAGTGTCGCACAAACGGAGATGGGGACGACCATGTCGCAGCACGGCAAACTTCCTCAATGGACGCCTGCGTCGCCCATGCAGCTGAGGTTGCAGCACTCCTTGTGGAGTGTGCAGTAATATTGGTCGGTACCTGTCTCGAATTAAGGTCATACACCCTGGTTATCGTAGATCTTATCCAGCGGCCAATTGTGGAAAAGGTAACTTTGCAACCCATCAAAGATGGATAAAATGCCAGAAAAAGTAACTCAGATTTACGAAACACCGTCGTCCTTGTGATATAAATTCGTAGTGCACGTCTTACATTAAGTGTATGCCAGCTTTTCTCCGAAGGATGAGTTGGACGCGGGCAAAAATTAGGGAGAACAATCTCCTGCGCACAATGAAACCATGTATTCACTTTCAGCAAAAAGGCCAGATCCAATCTAAGAACCACTCTGTCTTTGTGAAATATGCACAAGTCTGATCGGACAGATAAAGCCGCTAATTCGGACACTCTCCTGGCCGATGTTATGGCCACCAAAAACGCCACCTTACATGTAAGGTGACTTAACGCAGCCTCCCTCAGAGGTTCATACGGAGTGTCCATAAGGGATCGCAAGACCTTTGGAAGATCCCATGTCGGGTAACGGTGGACGATAGGTGGTGCAAAGTTAGATGCTCCCCGCAAGAAACGACGTATATTAGGGTGAGTCGTCAAAGAATCGTTGCAGCCGCAAGACAAGAGGGACGATAATGCCGCCACTTGATGGCGTAAAGTGTTTGGTTTGAGCCCCCTGTCCAAACCGTCTTGCAGAAACACAAGAACGTTTGTCGTTGACGCCTGTGATGGGATGATGCCCGCCTTCTCACACCATTCACAAAAGATACGCCAAGTGCCATCGTAGATGCGTGTGGTGGAAGCCTTACGTGATGCTTGTATCGTGTCAATGACCTTGGTTGGTAGATTGTCCCTCCTTAGAGCGATCCGCTCAAGTGTCAAGAGGTCAGTTTGAACCACTGCGGATCCGGATGTAGTAATGACCCCTGGCTGAGGGATACTTTGCTCGCCGGAATCTTCCAGGGTGTCTCCACTGAGAGACTTAGGAGATCTGCAAACCATGGCCTGCGGGGCCAGTACGGTGCTATGAGTATTATCTCCGCCTTCTCCTCCAATAACTTCCTGATCACTCGAGGGATTAACGGAAGTGGAGGAAATGCGTATAATAGACCTTTGGGCCATGGAATGCGGAGCGCGTTGGTCGCCAGAGCTCCCGGTGTCTCGAATCGAGTAATATATTGTTTGAGCTATGCATTGTGCGGTGTCACAAAAAGATCCACTAGCGGCAGACCGAATATATTCGTCAGCTCCCGGAATAGATCCGGATAAAGGCTCCACTCGGCCTGATCCACCGATGCCCAGCTGAGCCAATCTGCTTGAGTATTGGCTACACCCGAAATGTGATCTGCACGAATAGACAGAAGATGTAAGTTGACAGAAGATGTAAGCCCACAGTATAAGTTGATGAGCCTCCATCATCAAGGTCTTTGATCTCGTTCCACCCTGGCGGTTTACATGTGCGTTGGCCGCGACACTGTCCGGCATCACCAATACGTGATGGCCTGCCAGTATGGAATGGAAGTGTCGAAGGGCTAGGTGTATTGCCCGAAGCTCCAGCCAATTTATGCTGCGTTTGCATTCTTGGCTATTCCACTGACCTTGAACCATGTGGGAGGATGTGTGTGCTCCGCAGCCCTACAAACTGTCATCTGTTGTCATTGTCATGCGTTTTGGCTCCCAAAACTGGCACCCCCTGGATAGAGCCGGAGAGCCCCACCATGTGAGCGAGGCGATGACCGTCGGTGTAAGATGTACTCTGGCCGGAGAGGTGCCCCTGCCGGACTTCTGAAAAGGCAACAGAAACCATTGAAGGTCTCGTGAATGAACTCGGGCTCAGGGAACTATGGCAAATGTTGAGACCATTTTGCCAAGTAGCTTTGCTAAGATCGATATTGGGGCTGTTTTATCATTCTGAATGGTGATAACCATTTGTTGTATGCTACTCTGATGGTCTGGGGATAGATACACCTTACCTTGAACCGAATCAATTATTGCCCCTAAATGGAGTAATCTATGCGATGGAGATAGGTGGCTCTTTTCCAGATTAACGGAGAACCCATGGTGTCGCAGGCCCTGGATGGTTGACTGTATATTTGCCCGAGCCCAGGTAGAAGATGATGATTGAATTAATATATCATCCAGGTAGCACTGGACACGCACGGGTAAGGCCCTTAATACTGCTGCGATAACCGCTAACAATTTAGTGAACACACTAAGAGCCGAGGTGGCGCAGTGGTTAGAGTGCAGTACTGCAGGCTACTTCAGCTGACTGTTCAGCAGTGCAGCGGTTCAAATCTCACCGGCTCAAGGTTGACTCAGCCTTCCATCCTTCCGAGGTGGGTAAAATGAGGACCCAGATTGTTGGGGGCAATATGCTGACTCTGTGAACCGCTTAGAGAGTGCTGTAAAGCACTGTAAAGCGGTATATAAGTCTAAGTGCTAAGTGCTAAGTGCTAAGATGATAGGCCAAACGGCATCGCCCTATGCTGATAGAGATCCATGGTCGACGGGAACAGAAGGACGCTCTGAGAGAGGGAGGAAAGCCAATCCGGACCCCCAAATATCTGCATTGGAGCTTGGAACCACAGAGTCTAAACGAGAGGTGCCTTCCTCTAGAGCTGTGGTTCCCCGGTCAGTTGATGTGGCTGGACCTGTGCGTGCGCGCTCGCGCTGTGCTGCCTTGTCACAAATCTTATCCAGCGCCTTATGGTGGCGTTGTTCTGCATTACTGACCGCCCTGGAAGACCTGGAGGAAGATGTCTCTCTCCTTGTCTGACTGGAAGAGCGGTCAGAGCCCCATGACTGATGACGGCCCTTGAGGCCCTTGCTAGGGCCCGCTGTGGAAGAGCTCGATGCCTTTGACGGCATGACGTAGTCAGTAATGTATATTGATGCTTGTGCCTAGTTCAGTCAGTGGCCAGCTGGCCGGGCCCGCACGAAGAAATGGCTATTTAGCCTCAACAAGACTATGTGATAACCTCTGCCGTGCTCTGGTGGCACGTGGTCCTTGACAGTTCTGCCTGCTCTGGTGGAGCGTGGCACTTTAAATTGCCTAGGTTGATATGTCCGTCCAGCCGTGCCCTGGTGGGGCGTGGCAATATGGCCGTCCAGCCGTGCCCTGGTGGGACGTGGCAATATATGCAGAAGCCGTGCCTTGGTGGGGCGTGGCAAGCTGCTAAATATGGGAGCGCAAGAACTCCACCGAGTATCTTTGTAATTAGCAGCTGTTCCTGGGGCGGCTATTTAGGAAGGCTGTCACCCCTTCCCTCTAGGCAGGTTACTTTCCGATATTTGAAAGGGAGGCAGTCACTCCCGGGAGCCGCGGTGGCGCAGTGGTTAGAGTGCAGTATTGCAGGCTACTTCTGCTGATCACCGGCTGCCAGCAGTTTGGCAGATCGAATCTCACCAGGCTCAAGGTTCACTCAGCCTTCCATCCTTCCGAGGTGGGTAAAATGAGGACCCAGATTGTTGGGGGCAATATGCTGACTCTGTAAACCGCTTAGAGAGTGCTGTAAAGCACTGTAAAGCGGTATATAAATCTAAGTGCTATTGCTATTGCTACTCTCCCTGCAGCTCTGGGCAGCTAAGCAGCTAAGGGATTTTGTTACTTTCTCTGTCCAGACAGTCTCTACTGTTAGGATTAGTATTGTCTGGCAGTCAGCAGGAAGTAAGGCAGCACCAAGTCCTGTTATTTCACAGCCTTGCACCCAAAAGGAAAAAAAACCTGGAGCTTAAAATGGCCGGCGGCACTTTAAAATGGCCGCCGCAACCGCTGATTTTCCTCACGACATTATCAGTCTGATCGCACAGCCCAAACAGCTGTCAAGCAACCCGAGGCCCCCCCCAGCTGCTCCAACACCCTAACGAGACGATCCAATGTCAAGGAAATAAGCAGCTGTAATAACGAGCCGAAATTAAGAGCACGATCGTCTCCTCATACAGGCAGTGATGACAGGCTGCCTGAGGCACCTGGAGCCGGCCCTCAAGCCCCGAATTTAAACTGCAACTTACAGTTCGCAGATTTCAACAGTGAATCAAAGAAATACAGTCTTAGAGATCAGGTTCAGAAATTATTGGTGCCAAACCAGCGGTCATCTTTGCTTTGTGTAGTAAGGGCCTGAACAGATGAATGGGAAACAGGGCCATGATAGAAGTCTGTTCGGGTAGAACACCTTCATCCTCCGATAGTTTCATATCAAGGTTTTCCTCTGCTTCAGAAGCTTCAGACTGATCGTCTCGATCAGAATGGTTCAACCCCGGATCCATATCCCATTCCCAATAGGGATATATTCCATACAGTCCCTGTTGTCACACATACCCCCAGTGGCTCCGTGGCCGAGCTGTCACGACTGCTGTAGACCAGCCGCAATGCCGTCGGATCACCTCCGTCATTATGGCCTGCATGTGATCTGGTAAAAGAGATCTGGGGTCTTCCAGGGTCCTAAGGCCTGCAGCCGTAGGAGTGAAGGTGGCCTCTGGCTGCGCAACGGGATGTGCCCTATCCACAGTAGTCACCTCAGAGAGAGGCAGAAAATTTGCCTCCGAGCCCCATAGTTGACAATTAGAATTAGGTACAATGGAATCCAGGGTTGAAATGGTGCCACCTGATGATACAGGTATCTGTACTAGTGAACGACCTTCCAGCACTGACGATGCTGTCGGTTGGGTCTGTCCCCTGGTCACCGCCTTATAAAATATTTTATCTAGCACCTTTGTGATGGCGTTGCTCATCAGCAATAGACGCTTTTGAAGCCTTTGCTGAAGAATTATCTCCTTGGGAGATCTTAGCTGGGCGTTCTGGGTTTTCCGACCTATGGAGACCTTTACGCCCTTTACTATGGTCAGAGGTGGTCGAAGAAGAACCCTTGGATGTCATTATGGCTTTTGACAATGCAGTGTCTAATTTTGTCTGATTTAGAACAAATATGAGCCAATTGGTCAGTGGCTTCAGTTAGTGACCGTCGCTAGCCTGACAGATAAACCAGTGTAAGTGGCTGGTCGTGTAGGCTAGTATTGCCGTGCCCTTGTGGGGCTTGGCCTCTTTATTAATTGTGGCTCTAGTTATATCTGGCCATGCTCTGGTGGAGAGTGGCCTACAGGTGTCTGCCGTGCCCTTGTGGGGCGTGGCCTTGCCAGTAAGATATAGCTGTGCCCTTGACAGGAGCGTGGCTGGACAGACTTAGGTGTTACTGTTTATCTGGCCGTGCCCTGGTGGGGCATGGCCCTTTAATACTTCCTTGTCCTTTACAGGATCGTGGCTGAGCCTGCAAACTCTATGCCATGCCCTGCCAATTTCGGGGGCGTAATAGCTCCACTGAGTTCTATTATTTAAATTGGCAACTGTATTCTGGTCAGCTCAAAATGAATAGGAGGGGATCCACCCACTCACTGAGGCACACCGGTGTCCGTTTACTTTATAGTAAGGAATATGACTTCCAAAGTCGATTTCTGTCTGCTTAAAGCCTTTGCCTTTAATTGCAGTCCAGGTTTGGCTAGAATGAAAGCCTCCGAATGTTTTCGAGCACTCAAAATGGCGGCCGGCAGTTTAAAATGGCCACCGCAACTGCCGATCTCCACCAACAGTACAAATTGCAACCCTGAACAGCCCCAAACGGCTGTCAAATGGGCCGAAGCACTCCTGATATGCCAAAACTTTAATGAGGCCAGCCGAATTGACAGGCTAATTCACGATGTCAATCTGTTGTCTCAAAAGGAAATTGCAAGCCTCTATGGCTAAAAAGCCTTCAGAATAAATGCGGGTGGCACTCACAGCTGGGCAGCAATGACAGGCTGCCTGAGGGGGCTGGAGCCAACCCTCAATCCTCTAAATAGAGTCCCAAGACTTACAGTTTGTAGTCTGCAGAGTATAAAACAGTTTTAAGAATGTAAAGCTGCACAGGTGTTATAGCTTCCAGTCACTGGTCAATTGCCACAGGAGGAATCAAAAGCACAACTGTCCTTGCTGAGCGACTGAGTGAAAAAGCTGTCAAGCATAGCAACAAGGGCGTGACCTGAACAGCTTTGACAGACTCAGTCCAATCAGAGAGCAGACGGAATTAACCCATGCCTGGATGATATATCCACCATGAGGGAGAAGGGTACTTTCAACATAGTTGAACATAAATATACTGTATTGGTGAAGAATAAATTGTCGGGAAATATAAAGCTTTGATGAAGAGAAGCAAGTGCTTAGTTATTAGGTTTTTTTAGCAATAGATTATTAGAAAAGAGAGGAAATAGAATTATTAAGAAAAAATTATTTGGTAGTGTGAAGAGACTGGAAAAATAGTGTAGATTTAATGTTGAATAGAAATGCAGTATTTATAGTAGGAAAAGTAAACACTTTCCTGCTACAGTATTCATCCTATGTATTTGTACTTCTTCGTGTTTGCGATTTTTATGAATGTTTTGATGTCTGTTGTTTTAAACCTTGTTGGCTACTTGCCATTATAATTGCAATTATTACTGTTGCTGTTTACTTGCTGGATTTGCCCTTCCTCTGGGCAGTTTTTATTGCAGTAATTTGTGTGGGTCTGATTGGGTTGATGCTTGGAAATCTATTAAATCAAGTAAACTGCAACTTTATCAGCCATGGTGGTGCAGTGATTAGAATGCAGTACTGCAGGCTACTTCTGCTGATTGCTGGCTGCCAGCAGTTTTGCAGTTCGAGTCTCACCGGCTCAAGGCTGACTCAGTCTTCCATCCTTCCGAGGTCAATAAAATTACCCAGATTGTTGAGGGCAATATGCTGACTCTGTAAACCGCTTAGAGGGGGCTGTAAAGCACTGTGAAACGGTATATAAGTCTAAGTGCTATTGCCATTTATCATACTGCAGTGTCTGTTAATCATATGGTGTTTAAAATTGTTGTGTTATAGTGGTTTCTTGGAGTGAGCATATGTGGGCTCATTACTTTACACAAATAGGGCTGTGCTGTAGAGTGCTTTGGAATGGATTTTCCACTGAAAGTTTGGCTAGGTGGTAACAAAAATTAGTTAAATTCAAGAAGAATTATCAAGGAGAAGTGCATACAACTGCAAGATTCAGGGTGGGGGTGGCGGCAAATTATCTAGTCCCAGATTCTCCCAGCAGGTTTCTATGTATGAGAAAAATGATAGGCTAAGACTGGTAAGGAGATGCTACCCTTGTTGATAAGCATTCTGTCCTGAGACTTTACATGTACAGTTGCAAGAAAAAGTATGTGAACCCCTTGGATTACGTGGAGTTTTGCATGAATTGGTCATAAAATGTGCTCTGAACGTCATCTAAGTCACAACAATAGAAGAACACAGTCTGCTTAAAATAATACTACACAAACATTAGATGTTGCCATGGTGTAATTGAACATAACATGTAAACATTCACAGTGCAGGGAGGAAAAAGTATGTGAACCTTTGGACTTAATAACTGGTTGACCCTCCTTTGGCAGCAATAACCTCAACCAAACGTTTCCTGGAGTTGCATATCAGACCTGCACAACGATCTGGAGAAACT
>QLTV01003323.1:3201388-3239502 GCA_003457575.1 Thermophis baileyi | reverse complement strand
CAGGACAGCTGTCAGCAACACATCCAATATCATCACACTGATTGGAGTCAAGGTTGGCTCACTCCTGGCTCCAATTAGCTCTTGGAGAAGTCATTAGGCTAGGGGCTCACATACTTTTTCCTCCCTGCACTGTGAATGTTTACATGTTATGTTCAATTAAACCATGGCAACATCTAATGTTTGTGTAGTATTATTTTAAGCAGACTGTGTTTTTCTATTGTTGTGACTTAGATGACGTTCAGAGCACATTTTATGACCAATTCATGCAAAACTCCACATAATCCCAAGGGGTTCACATACTTTTTCTTGCAACTGTACAAATACAACATATAAAAACAAAACAATGTTCTGTATGATGTAAAGAATGACACTGATATATTAAAAAATCAGATTTCACATAGAATAAATATGACAGCTAGTATCTTGAACAATTGCGAGACTTTTAGCTTTATTAACTATGATCAAGATTTCCATCTTTTTATGAATTATCAATTCCCCTGATTGCCTCTATATTTTTGTGGTGTACACACATTTCACATTACATTCCTAAAAACATAATTCTGCAGCTTTTCACAATTCTTGATTCAGAAGTTAAATTGTACTCTCAAGAATCATTTCCAAATAACAGATTTAACTACTAAATATTAAACTATTATAATTTACTTCCTTATTTTAGAAATTTATGCATGAAAAAACCAAAGCAATTATCTCCATATAAAGTTTATTACATAAGGTTTTTCAGGATTTTGCAAATGGCATTAAATATTTCATTATAAATAATATAATTTAAGAGATTCTGCATATTCCTCTTGTAAGGAATCCCATTAAGAAGTATGTATAGTTGTTAAAATAAAGCGACAAAAAGCTAATAGGTGATTCAACCAAGGCCTCCACTTAAAAGTAAAGAAAGATGAAGGATGCAAAACAAATAGGCCACATGGTACATGTTGATATTAAGTGAGGGATTTTTTTAAAAAAAGTAATTCAGTTAAGGTTTATTTTAAAATTTGGAACATACACATAAACATATGATCCCCAGGTTCTCATCAATTTGCAGAACAGATATTATCAAGAAATTACTTATCATTAGCTATGGACAATTATAATGAAATTTATTGAATGAATATCTGCCTTATGTTTTTGTTACTTTATGGTTTTATGATTTTGTATTGTATATTATAGTTTCTTTTTTAATTGTATTCAAATAATAAAAAATAAGACATACCTTTTAAAAAATCAAATCCATACAATTTAAAAAAAAGCATAAAAATATAAGCTGAAAGGCAGAGTGTTAAATCATACTGATTGGCTCTAAAGTACATTAGAAAATACATTTTTTTACTCAATTAATTATTTGAACCAAAGCTATATTACTTATTATCTCCATTACATGTTAAATCAGCTGACTGTAAGAACAGTTCAACAATGAAACCAATCATACATTTCCACTCATTGGTTATGTCCCAAGAAAGCAGGCAGCCATCTGTCAGGAGTGCTTTAATATGGATTAGTGCACTAAGCAGAAGGTTTGATGGCCTAAATTGCTCCATTCAAGTAGGTAATTGCATGATCTTCAATCAATTTCATTTCTCTTTTCATATTTTCACATTTTTCATGTCTGGGTCTCTTATAAAATTTTCAAGCAGTATACTTTTAAATATTTGAGAGGCAAACATTACCTATAGTAGATTTACTCTACCATTGTCTGCAGACATTAAAGCAGAATGATAAAACAGAGTACTTCATTTCCTTCATAATGTAAAATTCATGATATATGACGTTTCTTCAACTTTATACCACTGTTATGTCACCCGTCCTGCATGCGTTTTCGTACTACAACAGAGAAAACATTAATAATGAATAAATGAATTTTAAAATTAAAGTATAAATAAACAATTATTCTAAACTTTCAAGCTGTAAATTGTTATTGCTAGATATTTTAAATCAGATTGTTAAATGAACAAATTCCCCATCTAATGAAACTATTTCAATTTCTTTAAAAGATTAATTATACTAATATAGGGTTTCACTGTTTCTATATAGAATATTTAAACTAATTTGTGATTAAATACAAATGCTCTTTTTTATCTCAGCTCTCTTATATTGGACATTTAATTTGATTTTAAGTCAAATTCATTAATCCAATTCATATTTTACAGAAGAGTGCACAATTTCCATGCCTTAAAATAACAATGAAGGTCTGGTGGTAAATAGTAAGAAAACTGGCCAAAAAGAGTTCCCAAAACCAAGAAATTAATTAAACTGGCAATTTATTTTCCTATAGCATTATTTTTATATAATATTTAGTTTATTCAAAAAGTTAAAATACAAAATGACAAAATATTTAAAAGAAAAAAACAAAATAAAAATCCCAAGACAAAAATCCCAAAAATTGTCTTAAAATAAAAGAAAAAAAAAGACTAACACATATACACATCTTTCCTAGTTGAATGCTGATTGATAGAATACAACATGCTAGCATCCCGCCATGCATGTGAATTTGTTGAGGCCTGGTATTCTACCAAAGGAGCAATTAACAAACATATTGACCTAGATCCAGCATATGAATATATAAGCAGCCAGGCCATTCAAACAACCAATCAACAAAAGAACCAATCAGCTGCTCAGAATTTAAATATAGCTCCAAATGAACAACCAACCAAATGACCAACTGACCACACTGGCACACAAGACATTTATAAGCTAAGGAGAATAGGACAAGACAGCCCTGTTGATGATGTTACCTAGTCTGGTAACGAAACGTTCGGAAACTAAATTGAAACAAGCTTGGAGAGCAAACCACTGCCAAAATCTAAAACCCGAGCTACAAATATTTTCATTATTTCAGAATACAACCACCCTTGCAAAATAGGCAAAAATAATTTTAAACTATTAAAACTGTTTTCAAATTGTTAACCTATCATATATATATTAATAACAAAAGTTAACAGGAAAAATAACATATTATATAAAAGTATAAATTAATAGTAATAAGACAAAATTGAAATTCCAAAACCGTTAACGAACTATTATAATCAATTTGTAGAAAATTTACCGTGGCTTCAGTCCCAAGTCATCCCAAAAAATTAACCCTAATTGGTCCTGGATCAAACATCCACGTTTAATACCATTTCTTATTAATTGCTGATTGATTGAACACAGTAGGTCCAATGTCCAAAGCCAATTTATTTTCCCCCAAAAAACCTATCATTCCCCAATTAAAATAAATCCATTTCCCTCTCTCCTTCACAGCCCTTAAAAAAGACCCATTTGCCAATTATCCACCCAGAGAATTCTCAGCTTAAAATTATATAAAAGCACAGGGTTGAGCTTCCAAAAGGTATATGAAATCAATTCTGTAATTTCGAAGTCCTTGTTTCTCTGAATATTTTCTAGAGTCTGTGTTGTTTCTGAGTCCATATTTATTCCTTTTGTGGGTTTAAAGTATTTAGAGTTGGTTTCTTCAGAACATTTTCCACAGTCTTTATGAGTTCATCAAATATTTCAGAAAAAAGTTCAGCTAATGACTGCATGTTACTTAGGCATTGTCTCCCCCTCCCTCAGCCTCCTCCTTTTCTCTGTAATCTGATATGTTGTTGTTCAATGAAGTAGATAAGTAAAGCAGGGAATGAACAAAAGAAAAGAACAGAGAGGATATTTTCTAACTATTTTTATCCAAAGGCTTTTTGCAGGTTAATAAAATGCAGATTCCCTGCATGGAATAGTCAATAATATATAATTCAAATATAAACACTTTTACCATTCAAAGGCACATGCCGTGTTTCCATAAGGAAAAGCAAAAGTTGGTAAGAACAGCCAAATAAAGAGAGAGAGCAGAAAAAACAGAATCCAGCAGGGGCTTGAAATGAATCAGCATTCAGCATTTAAAAATAAAAAACAAAAGCAGATTCAAAAAGTGAGGTTAAAAGTCCCAGGTGTGCTTACGAAAACATTCTGCCGGTAGGAAGAAATATAAAGACCATTGACTTTCCGGCTACTCCCACAAGGAGCTGCAACTTTCAAGATTCCCCCTCCTGGCTGTGTACACAGCCATCAAGTAGTTGTCTTGAGTCATTCTTAAGTGTCCCCATTCAAATCCAGGAGCAAGACTGCCAAAGAACCAGCTCTGGCAGCAAACACAGCAGATCCTAAGAGAAAAAAAGTCCCTTACCCTTCAGCAGCCATCTTGGGGAGGAGTCCTCTTATAGCATTGTTGTATGTGATATGTTTTTAAAATAAAAACAAAAATGATAAGTATTTATAGAACCCCACTGATAGGATGATTCACTCTATCTTCTCCAATCTTTCAGAAATAACCTTTTCTCTCCTAAATATTAAATCTTCCACTAGGTCACGGGTGTCAAACTCGATCGCGTCATGTGACATCACATGACATATGTTTTTTGCCTTTGAGGAGCTGGGGTGGGCATGGCCTAGGCGTGACACATCAGGCCCGTGGGCCGCCAGTTTGACACCCCTGCACTAGCTTGTTAAAGTTCCAATGGCTGGAATATTAAAGGGGAAAGTATGGTTTTTCAAGAAAAAAATGCATTTGCACTTGCTTGAAGTACGAAATGCAGTCCATACAGATAACAGATGCTATATTCACAGTGATATAACTCCATATACATTACGGGCAAAGTTTTCCATAAGTGCTGATGTAACAGTTTATATAACACTGCTAAATAAGCTAATTACTCACTCATACCTTTTTGAATCCAATCCAGTAATTTAAGATAAAAGTAGATAACGTGTTAATGAGACCTTATTAATATAAAATTGCTAAATTAAAAAACAATGTATAGCTTTTGCCCCATTTTATCTGTGCATATTCTAACTCACATTTAAACATATTCAAGCATAAGACTATCTTAAAATTGGGTTCAGAGGTATGATTTTCTAAATCTATTACAGTTCTCTAAATTCATGTTGAACTTTGCACAAGTCTCTATATAGTGTGGGGGACTCCTGTTTTCAGATGTTGCCAAAATGAATATTTGTATATCTTGTCTCTTCATTTTCCAAACATTTCTGAAATAATTGTGAAAATATTTTTTTAGCTAGTTTTACTCCCAAAGCCTCTAAATGTAAGAAACTACAAAGAGCTATACAAGAAAGTGTAGTATGTATAATGGTCTTCATTAAAGGAGAAAGTAACATTTGGGCACAAATATCTATGATGAAGATATAACAATCATGAAATTGAATACAAATTTTTATAATTTGTATTAATGCTTACATACTCCACACCTGGTAATGCTAAAAATAAAACTGAATGTATGTTATTTCATATATTCCTACAATTGAAACAACATACTGTATATAGTCAACTTAGTTATCTGAATAAAAATACTTAAAATGTGTTATTGGGCCTAATAAGACTTTGACATATATTCCTTTTAACATAACTCAACATAAACCATACTTTGGATGAGCAGAGGAAACAGAATAAATTTCAAAAATATTTCTTTTTTCTGCTTCATCGAGTCCTTAATATAGAGGGCAGTAGGAAAAGACTGGTAGTGCTCATTATAATAAATTATGTCCGTATAACTTACTCTTCTCTTTATATTTGTTTTTAAAAATGCTGTGTTAGAAATTTTTTTGCAATGAAACAGCATGTAACATGGACTATATAACATTTCTATTAAATTCACACAATTTTTTAAAAAGATGAAAATTGTATATTTCCAGCTCCATTAATATAAATAATAACAATCAAGCCCAGTATCTTTGGTAATTTTGCCAAATTGTTTTTTTTTTTGGCTTAATTATGTAAAGAACATACTTAATATAAACAAATTATCTTTTTAAAAGCATTTACAAAACAAAGAATCAATATTTAAGAAAATCACAATGATTTACTAATATCTTTATTGCAAACATTATACCAGTAATAAAACATTATACCAGTAATAAAACCAGTTCCTTCCACAATTTTCAGTGCTTATAATTTTTAACAAAAATGTAGGGGGGGGGAATCCACATATAAGTGGGTTCATCACAAAACCCAAAACTTGTGATGGTGCCTCATAAATGTTCTTCACAATTTGTTCCATTTACTGTGTTCCAGGGATGTGCTTTGATTCCCTCTTTAAATAAGCAACTCTTTTCAGTATTCCAAAGCCACACAATTCCAGGAAACGGTGCATTTGGCTTTAAAAGTTGCCAGTTTTACATATGAAAAAATACATACTCTGTTAATGACATTGACATCTCCTGATTAAAAACCACAAAACAAAATACAGGGTTATTCAAAAAGAATGAACCGATTTCATGACGCAATATTTTATTAAGAAAAAGTAATACAAAACTCCAGCCAAGTCACAAGTATTCTACTCACAATCAACTTTTATTTCCTGTCATACAAGTGTTCAATGTGGCCTTCAACACTTAGATAACTCCTCTTTCAAATGGTCACTGATTCATTACATGACGATGCTTGAGAACTGAAGCAATGCGTCATGAAATTAGTTCATTCTTTTTGAATAACCCTGTATTCTGTACAGTACATATATTTAAAAGATGTACTGTAAATGATTTACAGGGTCATAAAAAGGGGTTACTGTATTAACATTAACTAAATATAAAGCTAATGGACTTGTAACATAACATAATTTAACTCCTGTGTATGTTATTTGACAGATTTGACACATGCAATATTAATGTAAAACCTACATTTTCACATTCAAAAAGAATCTTAAATTCATACACTAACATAAGCCAACAATCTTTTAATATAAACCAATTAATCTACTTATTCAAAAGCTATTTTTAAAAAGGCAAAATGAATTTTAACATCATAATTAAAGATTGGCAATAGTTGTACAACCTCTATTATCAATCATACTCCTACTACAAACATAGCTACTGAAAGGGCTCATACGGGTAGAGTGTGTAATAATCAACTGATCTCTTTTCCTACCAATAGCTTGTGGGTGATAAAGGTCGAATTGCCTTAATATGCATCATCCCAGGTTGTATGCCTTTTTATTACTGTATGTAAAATAGATTATTTTTTCTTGAGCTCTGATACATCATAATTGAAACACAGCCTCATGAAAAGTGATCTTTTACAAAATATGAATCAGATTTTATCAAATGTAAATTACTTTCAATACATTCTAGAAGTATAGAATAGTCCACCCCAAATCAATTCCTACTATATATACAAATACAACCAGACTATCCTACATTTAAATATGTAGAAATCACATTTTGCTGATAAACCACTGTATCTTTTTACTATTCATTTATTATTTTCATGAGAATGAGCAATGATAAAATTAAATGTTCCAGAATTCTTCAAACTTCAAATAGCATTTTGCATTTTGTCTGAATTCTACTATTAAGTATACACACTGAAACAATCTACTAGGACAACAGAATGACAGAACTGTTCAAACCTAACTATTATTTAAACAATGTAGTCAAATTCTTGAGTGTAGTACTTCAGAGTACTGTATACCATACCATATATTCATAATGCATTTCCAAATCCTTTGATTTTTTTTCTGAAAGCATGTGAACACATGCAAAGAACTCCTTTGTTATTACAATAGTCACACCTTTTTTTAAAACATCAATGTGCAAACATAATTAAAAAAACAAAACTCATGAGTTTGACTAGACTGATTTCAGCAAGCCAGCTTTAAACACGATAGTTAGGTTTAATCCAATATAAATTTAAGGGGAAGCTGCCTTATTGATCATTTGATTTTTATTATTATCTTACTATTTTATTTTAAAAAAGCAAGAAGACAGGTTATAATAACAATAATTCAGTAGTCTTGTGAAGTGGGAGTTGTATGAATAAGATCAAACCCCATGAAGGAATTATAAAAATAGTAAAGGCAGAAATTCTGAAATACAAAATTATGCAGTGACTTAACCAGCATTTGACAGAAAATATTAAACAATAAAAGAAATTGCAGTGACTTAACCAGCATTTGACAGAAAATATTAAACAATAAAAGAAATTGCAGAATGTTTTCAAAAACTGCTTTTCATGGTGCTGACAGAAATTTTATAGGAGAAATCTGACATACAATCAAATATAAAGTTTATTGAACACATGTTTAAGGCAGACATAAAAATTTATATCTAACAGTATCAAGAAACCTAAAAGACCTTGATATGTGAAGACTAATACTTCTCTCCAGTATCTAAACTTAATAATAGTGTGTGCACTTCAAAAACTGTTTATCTAATTCAATATATTATACTATCAGATCAGGTCCACTTAATAAATAGCAAAGTTATTTGTACTACTATGTTGCATTACATTTAGAAATAAAAATTCTTCAAATTAAAATTAGGTAACACAGAAACACTGTACTACAATTAAGAGTAACATATTACAGGTGGTTCTTGATTTATGACCATTCAATTACTATGGTACTGAAAAAAATGAGTTTAAGACCATGAGTTTAAGCTCACTGCAATATTCCTGAAATCATGGATTAAAATTCAGGGGCTCGGCAATCCCCATCTATTTTCCCTCAATCTATTACTTTTTGACCATCCTGCACAATGGCAGGGCTGGGGCTAAAGTAGAGGCCCATGACTTTCTGCAATCTCAACCAGCTAACACCACCCCCCAGGCCTCTACTTCAGCCCCAGAAACTTTCTTATGTTTCCCAAGTTTCATAAGAATGGATGCGCTATTGGGAGAATGGCAAAAGTCCCATTCTTGCGATGCTTCAGACACCGCATTCTCCAAACCATGCATGCCATTCCTTCTCCAAGCCACATATCCCATTCTAGTGACTCTTCAAAAATCTTCTGGTCTTGCAAGAATGGATGTACTATTTGGAGAAGGAATGGCTGACCAGTGCTGCTTTGCAAGGTAGCCAAAAGGGCACTGATCAGGAGGAAATAGGCAGATGGGAAGAGATGTATGGCCCTGAAGTCATTAAGCTTTGCTCGGCCTGGTGGGATAGCTGAAGCTTCTCAGGGTGTAGCACCATTGTGTCACGCTACTGGATTGGGGTGGAGAAGCTGAGGATTCCAGCACCTATGTACCACACTGCAGCTCTCCCCCACTTGCATGCAGCCTGCACCGGGCCTCCTCTTCTCTGTGGTACATGAGACTCTCTCTGCTTAATCACCCATAATTTAGGAGTGCTGAGATTGCTAAGTGATGTGATCACATGATATATCGCTTTACAAGTGCATCACTTAGCAACTGAAATTCTGGTCCCAACTGTGATTGTAAGACAAGAAATAACTATATACTAATTTGGGTTACTGCAAGAGAAGTTTAAATATTAATTCTTGATATCTTAATTTTTTAATTATTCATGTATACGAGAACCACAATTTCAAAAAAAAATTAAGTTATTAAGTATAAATATTTAAACTTCTCTTGCAGTAAATTTTTGAAATTATTCATGTGTACAAAAAGCATAAGAGCCAATTTGGTGAAGTGGTTAAGGCATCAGGCTAGAAACTGAGAGACAGTGAGTTCTAGTCCCACCTTAAGCACAAAGCCAACTGGTGATCTTGGGCTAGTCACATTCTCTCAGCCCTAGGAAGGAGGCAACGGCTTTCTGAAAAACCCTGTCAAGAAAACTGCAGTCTCCAAAAATTGGACATGATGAATGGGAAAAAGAAAAACAGAAGCAAATTTTATAATTCATTGGGAGCAATTTCCTAATAAGAATTTATAACTTGCCACATATACATATAAACTACCAGCTTAAGCAGATATTCACTTTTTGGTATTCCAATTTTTTTTATTGGTAATAAAAGCAGTAGAGGAATATAAATAGGATGAATTAATAAAAAAGTACTAAATTATAACACTGAGAATATTAATATAGTGGGGAAGCCCTTACCAGCTCTTGGGTTACAGAAAACCTTACTACAAAAATGTAATTATGCCAGTATATTTTATAAATTAAACTTAAGGATTCTGGTTCCATATGTAAAATCTATTTGCACAAATCTTTATAAAAAACAGGAAATTTCAAAATTGCAAGTACAGCTTGTAAAATATCATTAATGATTCAATTCAGGTTTAATTTCACTATCAGATCATGTTTGTAGTTAGTATGCTGACTAAATCCATTCAATATTACATATCTAGAAAGGAGCAGTTTATCCACATAGAACAATATCCTGTAAGACTGGAGAGAGCAAGAGCAAGAGCGAGAAAGAGAGAGAAAGAGAAAGTGTGTGAAAGGACAGAAATTGGTAAATATGGTAAACACGTGCATTACTATAATTAATAATGCATTTTAAATATTCAAAGTTTTTGAGAAAAGTACTCCAGAATCAATATTACAAGAATACAAGTCTCTATTTTCAGATTTGTGAACAGAAAAACTATCATTGTAACAGTTCTCATATAAACAATGTAAATACAAAATGCTTCATGTCATACAATGTACTATAACTAATAGATCAATAATTCATATTTGAATATTTATTTAGAAATTCCTACAAATGTGGATAACATTTTTTCACTGTCAACTTTTCAATGCAAGCAGTCAAACTTAATAAAAATATGTTGAACTAAGCAGATATATCTTGATGCTCATGAGTATTTTTAAATGTGTAGAACTGGAACAAACTAATCATCAATGTGGTAATGAACTGGTGAAACTTCAAATTAATGTCATGTTATACTATGGAACCATCTTTGCTTTGTGCTGGTATCATCACAGGAATAGCTCCCATTCTACTTAGATTAGGTGCAGCTACCTTTGGTGGATCAAAGTACTGGTTCTGAGAGGGAGTACGTTCAAAGTCTTCACTCGGCACTTTATTGTACTGAGTTTTGGTAAAACCATCCATATTAGACGGAGACATTGAGCCCAAAGATGATCGATTACTCCCTATATAGCTGCGGGCTGTTGAGGCACGACTCTTTGGAGGAGGGACATCCTCTCTGAAAATGAAGTATATTTAAGAATTTACTTAATACTTTTTATTTAATGAAGGGTACTAACACTACCATAATAGCAGAATACTCATTTTCTCTATCACAGTGTTTAAAACTTGTATAAAACTTGGCAACTTTACGATGAATGAACTTTAATTTCCATAATCCCACAGGCACTGATTTATTCTATCCTTAATTTTTTAGAATATTTTTGTCAAATAAATCTATGTAACATAAACTATTTTTATTCTCATTTATTCTAAGCTACATTCCTTGAGCCTAAGTAAATGTAAATAAATAAATAAATGCATGGTGATTTAAGATGCATTTTATTTACCATTAATTAATTAATTTGTTTAATTTATATGCCGCCCATTAGCCTGAGAAGAGGACTCTGGGTGGCAGAGTGCATCCTTTAAGACAATTAGTGTCTCCCAAGTTGCAGTTTCACTATCAAAAGAAAAAAAATTCAAGGGCAGGGAATAAAGGAAATGAAGAAAAAAGAAAAATATAATTTCTTGAAGAATGGAAAGAATTGATGCACTAATATATATCATATTATGTTATGTTATCTTTTAATATTTAAAAAAGCTAATATTTATATACAAAAATTGTACATTGATCATTCCCTTTTCTTGCTATATTAAGAATAACAATTTATGACTTTTGTTGTTTGAAGAACTGCTTTTCAATGCTAGGGCAAATATCAGTATCTGTTCAATATTCTATTGGCTTATGAAGCCAAAGTGTGATACCGTTTCACCAAAGCAAATAAAATCATCAATTGACTATTGCATCTAAAAGGTGCCAACCTTTTTGGTTGATTAAATGTTCTTTTAGATTTTGTTTAGTCTTAGAAAAATTAATATTTCTATTATTATTGCTACTACGTTTCTTTACATTGAATTACACTCAATAGTTTCTACCTTCTTAATCAGGTTAAGTTTTCACACAATCTAATATTTATTTTGTCATTTATAAAACAAAATCCCATTCCAATATTTTCCTACTTTGCTTTATAAACTTGTGAATTTTGTGTAATCACAACAATGAACCAAATCATATGAAACCATTTTTCAAGCAAAAGGTTATCCAGACACTTCCACTGTTATTTGGCTGCTATTTTTGCAGCTAAAATCAGGTAAATCAATACTTCTAGAAGTTAACATTTTTAGAAATGAAATTTTGAAATATTCAGTTAATCAAAATGCCGCACCTGATATCATGATGTACTTCTTTTTCATATTTTGTGTCTCTTTGTTTCTTATAGCAACAGAAAATGATAAAAGCCATTAAGCTGAGTGCCAGAAGAGTTCCTATAACTGCTCCAGCAATAGTACCAGCTCTATCTATAGCTAAAATAAAATTTAAAAAAAACTTTGTTAGATAGCAGAAATTAATTTTGCAGTTTAATAACAACTATTTACCTAATGTCTATTTTTATTACTTCACTTGCCTGTTGACTAATACTTACGGGGTGTAATAGTCAGTATGACAGAACATTCATCTCTGCCGACTTTATTGTAAGCCAAACATTTGTAAATACCAGAATAAGTCTGAGAGGCATTTTTCACAAATAAGTCACCTGTACTTTCATCTGTAAATATTTAAGGTATTTGTTAGAATTTTTGCATCAATCTATAGAATAAAAAACAATAACTTAATATGTTATTTCATGTAATGTCACTTTACTACTTAAATATAGCATATTTTATTGATCTAAATCTACAACTAATACTGAGTATTAGAATTATTTTGGAAATGAAGGTAAATAGAAGCACTTCTCCTAATGCCTATGCATATAAGCACTTCTACAGATGAACACTTTTACTGTGATCAGACTAGTCACAAATCATATACGTTTTAAGGGAGAGATTTTCTGATGAAGAAACTAAACGACTGTTATCACCTTACAAAATTATTAGTAGTGTGTGAATTCTTCAAATAAGATAATTCATAATACATGTTTGTTCAATGCACTACTTTGAGATTGTTAGAGCAACCATGTCTTTTGCAAGGCTACTCCTCCCTGCCGAAACCTGCTTAGCATTCTGAGGTAAGTCTAGATTGGATAAGTACTATTATCTACTGAGAAGACTTCATGAAATATTACAATTACCTCAAGAGTCTTAGAGAATTATCTCAATTTAAGATTAAAAAATAAAGATTCTTACACAAGGTTGTGCAAATTCACTGAATCAAGGAGCTGAAGTAAAGCAACTTATTAAAGCTGGCAGATTCCAAACTGGTGTTTTTGGCTGGCTTCAAAACTAATCCAGGAATTCCTTAGTATTTCTTAGAACTTTTCTGTACTTACTCTCATTAGGGAATAGCCTAAACACCATATGCACAATTATTAGGCAAGTGATTATTTTGACCATATCATCATTTTTATGCATATTTTCCACTTCCAAGCTGTATAAACTTGAATGCTTAGTGGATATAAGCATATCAGGTGATCTGTATTTGTGTAATGAGGGAGGGTGTGGTCTAAGGAGATCAATACCCTATATCAAGGTGTGCATAATTATTAGGCAGCTTCTTTTCCTCATGCAAAATGGGCTAAAAAAGAGATTTAACTGACTCTGAAAAGTCAAAAATTGTAAAAAGTCTTTCAGAGGGATGTAGCAGTCTTGAAATTGCTAAGATATTGGGGCGTGATCACAAAACCATCAAACATTTTGTTCCAAATAGTCAACAGGGTCGCAAGAAACATGTTGAGAAAAAAAGATGCACCTTAACTGCCAAAAATTTGAGAATCAAACATGAAGCTACCAGGAACCCATTAACCTCCAGTGCTATAATATTTCAGAACTGCAACGAACCAGAAGTACAAGGTGTTCAGTGCTCAAAGACATGGCCAAGGTAAGGAAGGCTGAAATCCGACCACCACTGAACAAGACACATAAATTGAAATGACAAGAAATATCTGTAGACAGATTTTTCAAAGGTTTTATGGACTGATGAGATGAGAGTGACTCTTAACGAACCAGATGGATGGGCCAGTGGCTGGATCAGTAACGGGCACAGAGCTCCACTTCGACTCAGACGCCAGCAAGGTGGAGGTGGGGTACTGGTATGGGCTGGTATTATGAAAGATGAGCTAGTTGGACCTTTTCAGGTTGAAGATGGATTCACAATCAACTCCCAAACCTACTGCTAGTTTTTAGAAGACACTTTCTTCAAGCAGTGGTACAGGAAAAAGTCTGCATTTAAGAAGAAGACCATTTTTATGCAGGACAATGCTCCATCACATGCATCGAAGTACTCCACTGCGTGGCTAGCCAGTAAAGGCCTTAAAGGTGAAAGAATAATGACATGCCCCCCCCTTCCTCACCTGACCTAAACCTTATTGAGAACTTGTGGGCCCTTCCTAAATGGGAAATTTATGGTGAAGGAAAACAGTACACCTCTCTGAACAGTGTCTGGGAGACTGTGATTGCTGCTGCACAAAAAGTTGATTGTCAACAGATCAAGAACTGACAGACTCCATGAATGGGAAGGCTTATGACTGTTATTGAAAAGAAGGGTGGCTATATTGGTCACTGATTTTTTTTATTGTCAGAAATGTTTATTTGTAAATTTTGAGTTGTTTATTATTCTCACTTTAACAGACGAAAATAAATGAGATGGGAAAATTTTCATTTAGTTGCATAATTCTGCACACTAATAGTTGCCCAATAATTGTGCACACATAGATATTCTCCTAAGAAAGCCATACCTCACTTTTACTTTCTTAAATATTCAAGTTTGAGGTTTATTAACATTTTGGATTGACCGAGAACACTGTAGTTGTTCAATAATAAAATTAATCCTCCAAAATACAGCTTGCCTAATAATTGTGCACACAGTGTATTTTTTGGGATAGTAATACTGTATGTACATTTTGCTCATGCTCCCTTTCTACTACCAAATGTTTTATTCATGCATCTTAATCGAAGGATATGGGCAACAGTAAACAGTAGAGAACAATGCCATAGCTCTGTTTTCTTCAGCTAAATTTTAGTCTATTTTCCCTTTTCAACTAGTTTTAAGAACTTAAAAGTCTGATGATATACCACTGAGAAATATTTTGGACAATTACATGGTAAATAAAATACCTTATAATAACATAAATTAAACAAAATGGTTTTTCTTATATCTCAAAGTTATATCTAAAATTAATTTAGCATTTGAAGACAGTAAAACAATAGCCCTCTTTATGAAAAATATATTAATATAACATGAAAGTATACCTGGTAATGCTGTTGCTGGAAGTTCTTGTGAACCAGTAGTTTTTTTCCAGGAGTAAACTATGATGGGAGAGCCCGCTTGGGATTTACATTTCAGAGTAAGATCACTTCCAATCTCCTGTGATCCCTCAATGTGGCATTTAGTCTTCATGGGTTTTTCTAACAAATAAAGAATCTAATGTAAGTTTTAATTATGATTAAATGAATTGGCATTTGCTTGTATACCCAGAAATATTTTGTATACCCAGGAGATTTTAGCAGGCTATTAAACAATAGCGATTTACCCTAGCAACAGTATGAGACCAAATTCAAAACTATATCACATATTTGCATATTAACCCTAAAACCATACCCTTTTCTCAGTTCACAATAATCCTGTAAGTGCCTCCTTAGCTCAAGCATGTATCTTCCTGGACTGTTATGCTAATCTGTGAGTCAAGGAAAAGTTTCAAACTTTAGGAGATAACCTATAATCTTGCTGAAATACCTGTTTCATTTCAGTTTTTTTCCAAAAAAACGGGCCGAAAAAAGCCTAAAAACCAGGCCGAAAAAAGCCTCGAAAACGGGCTGAAAAAAAGCCTCGAAAACAGGCTGAAAAAAAGCCTTGAAAATGGGCCGAAAAAAGCCTCAAAAACAGGCAGAAAAAAGGCTGGAAAAGGCCCCAAAAAAGGCCCAAAAATGGGGCGCACGGAGGCCAAAACCTTTTTTTTGTTGTTTTCCTCTTCAAAATTTAGGTGCGTCTTATAGTCCGAAAAGTGCGTGTTATAGTCCGAAAAATATGGTAATTCAGAGAATTTTACTAGAAAGTCAGATATTGTAGAATGAGTAGTATGATAGATGCCCTTTCACAATAATAAATTTATATTATGTAACAACAAAAGTATAATTCACATATCATTTAAATTGCATATGTATCATCATGCCTCATTTTTCCTAGTTTTAATTTCCCAGGGTCATGGAAATATAATTCAAAAGATTTAAACCTAAAAAGGTAACATACTGAAATTTATGAGAATAATTTAAAAAAACAAAGGTGCTAATTTTAAAAGAAAACTAGCCAAACTATTGCTCAGTATCCAACAGTGCATTATATTTTTTGCATTACACTGCACTTCCTATGTATTAAATATTCATATTTACCACCTCATACAGAGCTATACAAAAAATGCAAACCATAAATACCTTACCAAGTACTATCAACTGGACTCTATGAGTTTTAATACTAGGAAGGTTCTTCACTTTACATTGGAATATGCCAGTATCTTCTGGTTTTAAATTTAAGATATCAATGCTTGCATTTCCAGATGCTGGATTTTGTTTAGCAAATTGTACTCGTCCCATCATACGATATTGATCATAAAGTTTCCCTTCATTATATATGATAACCTGAATGGGAAAAAAAGAAAAGATTCATTAAGCTACAGTGGTGTTTAAGTTTGTGAACTCTTTTGAATTTCACATATTTCTGCATAAATATGGCCTAAAACATGATGTGTTCTCCACACAAGTTCTAAAATTAGATGAAGAGTGCCCTGTTAAAAATATACTTGTTAATTAGTTATTGAAGAAAATGGTCCAAAGCTACATATTTCTGTGTAGCAAAAGTATGTGAATATCTAGGATTATCAATTCATTTAAAGGAGAAATGTCAAGTGTTTTAATCAATAGAAAAATAATCAGCAGTGAGTATGGGAGGTCCTGAATAATTTAAAGAACAAAGTAATTCTGGATATTTACTATCAAAGTCTGATCTGCACAACAGGGTGGCGTCTCCACAAGACTTGCATCATGCTTGGTATCCAACTGAGAGCAAATCCAAGCGATTTTATCTGCTAGATGCCCAGAGAATTCTTCCGTATGGTCCTGTAGGCTGATCTTCGGGTCACCCTTTCCAATATGAGTCTGGGTAACTCTAAACAGGGCCGCTGTTTAGGAGGCATTCAGTGGATGCAATAAGAGCAGAAAAGTATTGATGCTTTGCCACTCTTACTGCCACAAGGCAAACATTAACAGTGGCCTTAACATGTGCTTAGTTGAGTTCGTTCTTTGTTTTCTTCCAATGGCACTCTAGGGTCTCTTGAACCTTTTCAGCTTATTATGTTTTTGACTCATTTAATTGGGTTTTCTTTACCCACTTTTAGGACTTGTGTGGCAAACAGAACACATTTTAAGCCACTGTATGTCTTAGCTATAAATAATCTGTTCAATATACTTCTCCAAAGTGCCCTAGAGAAGGATACAGTATTCTCATTAAGAATTTAACTTACAATGCATACAGCCTAAATTCAAAATGAGTATTATATCTACACAATGATTTCTACTTACTGGTTCTTCCCCTTTTGGTGGCAAAATACTCCATTCAATTTCAACTGTGTTTTCACCTGCTGTAGTGAGAGTAAATGTGCACAGCAGTGTAACTTTATCTCCTTGAGCTTTTGTAACCATGGTCTGTTCTGTCGATGTTATTGTTACACCTTCAATTAGATCTAGGAAAAGTATTATGAAATCAAGTACATTAGATTCAATATCTTAAAAGTTAAAGACAACATCTTAAAAATACATGTATAATTGAAACATTTTTATATCAAGTATTTGGTTCTTTCGATAATTAGAGGAATCAATTGACTTTAAAATCCTCATTTGCACATTATGCTCAAAAGGACTATGTATTTATAGAAAAGATTACTATGAGCGAGGGCGGGAGGGAGAGGAGGAGGAGGGAGGGAGGGGGGGGGTTAGGGTGGATCATTTCCAGCACCAGAATGTTCAAACTCCCAAAGTCACTGAGTCTTTCTTGGGTTGAACCAAAGCCTATTATGCCACATCCACATGACCAGACAAGATGTCTGTGACATCACTGAAGTGGTCAGGGCTATAGATATAAAGCTAACTATAATCAGCACACGGATGATACCTCATTCCAAATTGTCAAATGACCTTACCCAGCACCTCACATGGATGTTAAACAGGAAGCAAGAATCCAGTCTGTGGAACCCCACAAAGAAGAGGGCATAGGCTGGACCTCCTCTCAACACTGACTGGAACCAGCCACAGAGAAAGGAAGAGAATCAACACAACACTATGCTGTTCACTGAAATGCAATCAGATCAAAAGCCTCAGGTACCCTCTTATTCTACATGGTGATCAGGGCTTCAGTTAGATTGTGTAGCAGACCTCCTGGACAACCCCAAGCTCCCTCTGAAACCCAAGCAAGTCAATTTTATGATATAATACATTTCAACATATGGTTTAAAGATGGGGAAAATATTTTAGAGGCATTTGAGGAAAACACCAAAGTTTGCTTGTGTTTCTTGATATATATTATCAATAAAAAAGTCCAAAATCATTTAATATTTTAAATTTAACCAGCAAAAATCTCAATAAATTAAGTACATTTACTTCTATATACAGGTAGTCCTCAACTTACTATGACATTTATTTAGTGACCATTCAAAGGTACAACAGCACTGAAAAACATGATTTACAACCATTCCTCACGCTTACAGAGCCCTGATTCCACAGTGGTTAGAATGCAATATTGCATGCTAATTCTGCCCACAGCCTGAGTTCCATCCTGACAGACTCAAGGTTGACTCAGCCTTCCATGCTTCTGAGATCGATAAAATGAGGACCCAGATTGTTGGGGGTAATATGTTGCCATTGTAATTCACTCAGAGTGCTGTTAAGCATTATGGAGCGATATATACTGTAAGTCTAAGTGCTATTTCTATTGCTACAACCATCACAGCATCCTCACAATTATGTGATCAAAATTTGGATGCTCGGCACCTGGCATGTTTTTATAATGATTGTAGCATCTCAGGGTCATGTCATCACCATTTGCGACCTTCCCAGCTGACTTCCAACAAGCAAAATCAAGGAGGGAATCCAGATTTGCTTAACAACTGCATGATTTACTTACCAATTACAGCAACCATGGCAAAAAAGATTGTAAAATTGGGTGGGACTCAGTTACTCGCTTAGCAACCAAAATTCTGGTCTCAACTGTAGTTGTAAGTTGAGGACTACCTATAATGGCATTTGTTTCTGATATAAGTGAAAAATTTGCCAAATATACAGAGTTGTGTATAATACCAAGATGACATTTTGAGGATAAGCCTGAAACTGCCCATAATGCTATGAAATAATCATCTAAAAATTTATAATTTATATAATTTATATTCAAAAAATTGATGCAAAACTATTTTTAAACATATAAAAATATAAATGATTGTTTTTAGCTATAAATTTTGATTTAATTCTATCCAAAGATAAAAATAAGTTTAGTTTTCATTACAGGGGAGAATACTGATAGACTTCAATGTTAAAAAAAGAAACACTAATACTGATGTTACAAGAAATATTTATGGTAACAACTAATACAAGAAATAAGAAATCTAATCTTCCTTTCCAACAACATTATTCCCATTTCTATTCTTTTCCTTCTTACAATTACAATGATATTTCCCATTAACTGAGTGGTTTGCAAATATAAAGACCTTTAAAATAAATAGAATGATCTCTTTATATAAGGTCATTTTAAACTTGGATTACTCTTCTTAAGGGGAAACAATTCTGGAACACTAGTGGTAAACAATATTTACTTCTTCTGTTTTCAAGTGTCTCTAGGTATTTATTGATAATACCAGAATAAAATTAGTTGATGACTGTGGACCCTTTTTTACTTGAACCTTTATTGAACTAAACTGACACCTTTGGAAGTACTAAATTATAAAAAAGAAATTTTTAGACACTTTCAAGGGCCAGTAACTTGTCCTAGGCTCAGAATATAAGAAATGTATCTGAGATTATTAAACAGAAGTGTTATTGTTAGTATAATATAAACATTATTAACATTAAAATCGAAGTACCGTGTTTTCCCGAAAATAGGACTTACCCCAAACATAAGCCCTAGCCTGATTTTAAGTGTGCGCCTAATATAAATCCTACCCCAAAAATAAGCCCTAGTGAAGGGGGTGGGCATGGCCAGCATAGGAGATGGCGAGCGTGTGCGGGCCAACGGTGTCCGGCAGCAGTGCAAGTGACTTTATTACCTGTCCAAGCAGCAGGCAGAGCCAGAGGCGGGGGAGGCATGCGATCTGGACATACCACGCGGGCCGCGGGAAAGCCAAGAGTTGGTGAGCTGGAGCAGCGGACGGCCACAGGTTCATCTTTGCATAGCAGCAGCAGACGGAGGCAGAGGCATGGGGGGGTAAGGTAGGCGATCCAGACGTGCCATGTGGAATGTGGGAAAGCCAAGAGTCGGTGGGCCGGAGTGGGCGGCCGGCCGCAGGAAGCTCATCTTCACATCTCTCAGCTTGCCTGTGGCCCACTCAGTGTGTCATCACCTGCCTTCCACCCCGTGCCTCTGTCTCTATCTGCTGCTGCTGCTGCCATACAAAGACAAGACTCTCGCTCCAGCCCAACTCTCGGTTTTCCCGCAGCCTGCACGCTCCCTGCCTCCCCCCCCACACGCCTCTGCCTCCATCTGTTGCTTGGACAGGGAATCAGCTCACTTGTGATGTGTGGACTACGCAGCCCCAGAGTGCACCGATCAAGGGACCGGTAGGCTGCAGCTGGATACTGTTGGTCTCTGCATGCCCACCTGGGCGCATCACCCTGAAATCGTGTTTCCCCAAAATTGGAGCCCAAAAAAATATAAGTCTGGGTCTTATTTTCGGGAAAACACGGTATATACCCTAACCCTGTATATATCTATATATAAAATGCTATTAAATAATGTAACTATTTTATCATCAAAATATTGTAACAATAATTTGGATAATTGGGTCTCATTTAAACTGACTATTTGAGGTATAATTAATAATATATGCCCTACAGGTATGTGGTATATCTCAAATTTTTTTTTACAAAATGTGTTTTCAGAAACTTAATGCACTGTTTCAGAGATTTATATTCACATACTGGTTTTGAAGTTTTATTTCCCTTTTTGTTATTAAGTTAACTATCTTAAATATTAATAATTTAATTCTACAATAATATTAATGTCTTATTCTGGTAATTATTAGTATACATGTATGGGAGTTGTAATTTTTTTTGTGCTTTCTTCCTTTTCACTGATAAAACAAAACATTACACCTAACCTCTGCTTTGGCTGTGTTTAAAGAACATGGCAAAATTTAAAAGCAAAAACAAGCAATAAAAATTCAAAATAACAAACTGAAATTAGTGATAAAATCACCTAAAAAAACTAGCAAGAGAAATGTTTCTTTTCAGATTTTTTAAAAGAGACAAAGTAAAGACCAAACAATTTTTTGGAAGAATTGTGACCCATGATTTTGGAGGAAAGGTGAAGTCCCTCTTTCATATGTCATCCAAATGAGCTTCTGCTAGTGGGATGAATTCAAAAGGGCTTCCACTGCAGATTTGTATAGTATTATAAAGAGAGAGTCCCTAAGGATAAGATGCAGCTGATAAAGGCAGATATATTACACAAACCCATTCATAGAGAAGAGTACAAACCTGTCCCCCAAATGCTAAACCTCAATCCTTACCACATTTCCAATACAGTATACCAATAGTACTTCAGACCTGTCTGGATTTAATTACCCACTATTCTCACACATGATAAGTCAACAAATAAAGTGTTTCAGTGGTTAGTTTCCTAACCATGCTTTCTGGATATGGCCCAACAGGAAGGGCAGGGCAGATGAAAGCCATGGATAGAAGTTAGTTTTGGAATGGGAGGAATACTGACTCGTGTCTCATCATTAGTTAGATTACTACAGTGTGCTCTATACTGTATATACTGAAATTCATGTCTACACACTCAGTATATCTACTCTAAAATACAGCGGCGTAGTTGTTAGCTGATGCTTGTCCTTACAAGCCTATTACCCCAGTGCTCTTGGGGTTACAGTGGATATAGAAAGTTTACACACCTCTATTAAAATGCTAGGTTTTTGAGATGTGAAAAAATCAGACCAAGGTAAATAATTTCAGAATTTTTTCCACCTTTAATATAGCATATCAGCTGCACTTATGAAAAGTCTAAAAGATATGACACCACATGATGAGACCCTCAAGTTGGAAGGTGTCCAATACGCTACTGAGGAACAGCAGAGGACAATTAGAAGTAGCTCCAGAAAAAGTGAAGTGGCTGGGCCAAAGCTGAAAAGATGCTCAGTTGTGGATGTGTCTCATGGTGAAAGTCCAATGCTGTATAGAACAATATTGCATAGGAACCTGGAATGTAAGATCAATGAATCAAGATAAGTTAATGTCATCAAACATGAGATGGCAAGATTGAACATCAACATCTTGGGAATCAGTGAACTAAAGTGGGAATTGACAAATTTAATTCTAATGACCATTAGAACTATTACTGTGGGCAAGAATCCCATAGAAGAGATGGATAGTCATAGTCAACTCATAGTCAATAAAAGAGTAGGAAAAGCAGTGCTGGGGTACAATCTCAAAAATAATAGAATGATCTCGGTTCGAATCCAAGGCAAATGATTCAACATCACATCCAAGTCTATGGCCCGACCACTAATGCCAAAGAAGCTGAAGTTGACTGGTTCTATGAAGAATGACAATACCTTCTAGAACAGGGGTGTTAAACTGGCGGCCCGCAGGCTGGATGCGTCACGCGCAGGCCATGGCCACCCCAGCTCCACGAAGGGGAAAAACATCGTGAAACATCACATGATGGCAACCTGACACCGCAAGTTTGACACCCGTGTTCTAGAACGAACACCCAAAAAAGATGTCCTTTTCATCACAGGGGATTGCAATGCTAAACTAGAAAGTCAAAAGGTAACCAAAACAACAGGCAAGTTTGTTGTTGAACTACAAAATGAAACAGGTCAAGACTTACAGTTTTGTCAACAGAACAGGCTGGTCACAGCAAACACTCTTTTCCAACAGCCCAAAAGACTCTACAGATGGACAACACCAGCTGCAAGTACACAAGGATCTCCAAATTGCACACCACTCATGAATGAAGAAGTGCTCACTTTATCCAAGATCAAGCATGAAAATGTTTCAATTTTTACTCTGCTAGTCTAACCATTCTAACAATTCCATTTTTTCTATGAGTAAACCAATATCACACAAAAGATAAAAAAACAATCATCTTCTGTTGCTCCTCAGCAACAACTATAGTCTCTTCAAATAGTGGTGGCTACACCTAAATACATTGTTATTTATTAAATGTATATATGCCACTCCTCTCATCAATAAGGTGACTATTAGAATATTAGTAGCTAGTGATGTATTTTTATCCAAATATTTTATGTGATCATCTCTTGAAGCAATACACTCTATAAATTAAATTATGTGCTAGCAGAAGATGCACCAATATTTTATGACTGTCTTGAAGCTCCTGGCCATTAATTTCATTGGATGATCAATTTCTAGTATTAAGAGGCTATAAAACAGTGGTTCTCAACCTTTCTAATGCTGTGACCCCCCTGCTGCAGTGACCCCACCGCCGCCGCGACCCCTGCCCCGCCCCCTCCCCGCGCGGGATGAGGTGACAAAGGGGGCGTGGCACCAGGGTGAAATGCTCCCGGTTTGGGCTTGCCTGCTGGTCGCCGGACAGCTGATAGCGACGGAAGCAGGAGACTTCGCCCGGACGCCGCCATTTGGGTTCTTTTACCCTCTGCGCATGCACAAAGCGTTCTGCGCATGCGCAGAGGGTAAAAGAACCCAAATGGCAGCGTCCGGGCAGGTGGGCGAAGTCTCCCGCTTCTGTCGCTACCGGCTGTCCGGCGACCCGCAGGCACGGCCGAACCGGGAGCATTTCACCCCTGCAGTGACGGTGGCACCAAGATGGAGGGCTAACGCGCGCGGCAACCCCTGTGAAATGGTCGTTCGACCCCCAAACAGGTCGCGACCCACAGGTTGAGAACCGCTGCTATAAAACTTCATAATTTTTTTTCACAGATTGCTGATTTTATAAATCCTTACTACAGGAATTCCGGTAGGTAAATTTTCTTCCAAGGTTGCACACCTTTTGAGGTAATAAGCCCAATAGCACAATACAGTATAGAAAATCAAAGCCAAAATTTCTCATTTCTTCTTCCTGCTTTAACCAGTACAGGTAGTCCTTGACTTACAACAGGTCACTTAATGACTGTTCGAAGTTATAATGGCACTGAAAAAAGTGACTTATGACCATTTTTCACATTTACAACCGTTGCAACATACCCACAGTGATCAAAATTCAGACGCTTGACAACCGACTCTTATTTATGATGGTTGCAGTGCCCTAGTGTCATGTGATCACCTTCCGCATCCTTCTGACAAGCAAAGTGAATGGGTAAGTCAGATTCACTTAACAACCAGATTAATGATTTAACAACTGCAGTGACTCACTTAACAACTGTGGCAAGAAAAGTTGTAAAATGGGACAAAATTCACTTAACAACTGTCTCGCTTAGCAACAGAAATTTTGGGCTCAATTGTGGTCATAAACCAAAACTATTCTACAAGACTATTCTTAAAGGAGATGAAACGGTTGTTGGTAGGAGCTTCATAAATTTGAATGGGTGCAGAGATTCTGGCAAATGCTATAATACGTAGCTTTGATGCTAGTACCTCACCCACATGATACTTATCTCCCTTCTAATCCTTTTTTCTACCTTCTGAATAGTTCTGTGGCAAGTAAGAAAGATCTTTTTTTAAAAAAAAAATCTCTCTGTGTCTGCCAAAGGACAGAGGAAGTTATCCTTTTCTCTGGCATTTTTATTTTGGCACATGTGATGTCACTAGTGATCGAATTAGCTATTAAATCAGTATGGAAGGAGAAAAAGAATCTGTTTACCATCATCCTATACTTAAGATAATTATTTCCAGTATTAAACCTCAAAATACAGAAAAGATACTGGTGCTTCTATGTTGTGGTTATTTCATCTATCCTTCCCTCCTGCACGTAATTCCTTATTTCTGTCATTATGTCTGATATGTTTTTCACTTAACCCTATCTATGATTTTGCTTATTTTTACATTTTTTTCTTTTACTTCATTTATTTTTAATTGTACCATTTTCTGTAACTGGAATTTAAATATTATGCAGCAGCCAAAGGTCAATTGAACCAGGTAGTCCTTAACTTACAACTGTTCATTTAAGGATAGTTCAAAGTCATGATGGCTTTGATAAAAGTGATCTACAGTCACCTGTCACTCCACTCCAGCAGTCATAATCACTAGTGAGCACTTGGCAAGTAACTTACTTACAACCTGTTGCACGTCCTGCAGTCATGTGATCATTAATTTGTGACCTTTTTTGCTGATTTACAGCAAAAAAAAGACACCTGTTCAGAAAGCTGGATTCGTTTAACAATTGTCATGATTCACTTAATGACAATTGTAAAAATTGATTTAAAATCAAGTCTGACTCAACTTATGACCACAATGACTTATGATGGAAATTCCAATCCCAACTGTGGTAGTTAGTTGAGGACTATCTTTATTTTTGAATATTTTTGAAACCCTTAGATTGAGTTTAAAAAGTGGTACCTGTTAACCAGCCTGAAGTTATTAAAACAAAACTTTTGAACATGCATGATTACAAGTTTTAAAAGTGAACATTTACAGATGTTTCAGCTTTAGAATTTTGGGACTGGATGGCAAGCAAAAGGAATATTGCCAGGATCATTTCTACAGGACCCATCTCCTGTACAGATATGCCAAGTTTACACTGCTAAAATTGCCTGCTCAGGTTCTATAGGATGTTCAGAATTATTTTATAGTTATTGTTACAAATACAAAATTTTGTATTTTAAAATTGTTAATGTTTTGGGATACTTTTTGTGAATCATAATTAGTTCATTAACATCTGAGGAAATAGCTGTTTGAATTTCCTATTTCAGTAGTTTGTATTTAAAGTGAACATGAGATACAGACATTGATATATACACAAAATATTGCTTGATGACCCAAAATAATTTTTATCCTATGAGTAATGTTGCAAAACTATGACATCAACAGTGGCATAAGATATCTGGACAGGAAACAAAGAGCTGAAAAGTGCTGAAAAGCTTTTAGTTTCCCTAGCTTTTAACCTCACAGGTGTTGGTATAAATTGAATTCTGTGTGCAGTTTGATATTTACATCTTGAACACAGGAAATAATTATAGCAAGACAGCAGTTTCCTAGCATTAAATGATTTAAATCCTATTATCACTCAACTTTATGAAGAGAATCCTTCATAAAGATCTGTGTATTTTTTTAAATTTTGTAGACCACCTGGAGTCTGTTTCTGGGAGTTGGATGGTATACAAATTTAATTTTTTTAAAAAGTTGTGTTGGAGAACATCTGAAGATATGTTCTAAACAACCAAAGCATTTGCATATCCTAAGCTTAATACTTGCTACATAAAACTTTTAGGATCTAGTATAGTATTTAAGCAAATGTCTTCTTGTTTTACCTGTACTTCTAGGTGTTACTGTACAAGAATGCATATTAGAATAAGGTTACTTACTAATTTTGATTTAGGCTATCACTTTAATTTTATTCCTCCCAATGTGGGTCTAAAATGGCAGGTAAGGGTAAATTTGTCAAATCATAAAGATCTGAGTATAGTCTGCAGCATGATTTCTAAACTAATTATACCCGAAATGGGTATAATTAAAAGCTATACCCATTTCGAACACATATTAAGGACAAATACTTCCAAACAGAGTTTAAAAAGTATTTTATATAGTTATTTGGATTCTTTCTAACAATTTTTTCTGGAAGGCATTTTACAAAAATATGTGTAAAAATATGCCCTGTAAAAGCTCCGTGCGGCTGTATCTTTAGTGACCAGTGTTAAAGATATAAAAGACTTAAGTTTTAAAGAATACTCTCTGCAATTCCATAGCCCTGTACTTGTCAATTAGAAGCCCTAAGTTCAATACAGGCTGGTCTGAAATGGGTGAGGTTTATCTATTTTTAATAACTCCTCCGTTCTTCATTTAGTAAAGCTACGAAACTTACCGGTAAGTTTCAAGAAAGCTAAGAACGAGTCCTAAATTGGCCGGCAACTTGGTACCCTTAAATGTTCTTTTCGCACTTTTGCAAAGGTAGTGAGAGAAGCCGTGTCACATTGAAGCAAAATAAGGCCACGTTCTGATCAGAAAGAGACTGTTAGAAAAGCTTTTGTTTCCTTCATTTAGTTTCGGAAGCCCTTTCCAAGAGCTACTAGCAAAAACTACATCAGAGCAGCTTACTTGGAAATAATTTTGGCAGCACCTGCCTCATATCATACGGATTTACGGAGTAAAGATCATGTGGGTGGTTAAAACTTGTGAAAGGTTTTTAAAAAAAACAAAAAACAAAACAAGAAGTGTAATTGTAAGCGCCTCTCTTAAAAACATTATTTTGCTCTTACATCTTTCAATTCAATTCTTCGCCTGGCTCACTACTTTAGAGAGCGAAGGACTTTGCTACTAGGCGTAGGGAAGGGTAGTAGTTACGCGAGTCCAGAGCTCACAACAATGCCTCCGGTGAATCATCAGAGAGTGAAATCCTGATACCTCCTGCTCGCCCCACCCCTCCAGAGGGTAAGATTTCACCAAAAGAAAGAGGCCGACATACTGGTGTTTTTTAAAACTAACCTAGGGAAGAGAACCGCTAAGAGGTTAAAAAAAAAAAAACTCAGTAGTAGGCAAAAAAAGGCGCGTTTTTTTCCCTCCTCTCCCTCTCACGCCCCTCTTCGGAGCCCTTTCACAACCGATCCCTCCCGAGAAGCCCCAACAATACAGGAGCCACAGAGTCATTTCGCAACGCGATCCATCCAAACTCCAGTCCCTTTAACTCGGAGCCTTTGTTTTCCCATCTCCCGGGGAGAGTTCGGCGAAAGAAACGCTGGGCGACTGGGCGGGGGGGGCGAGAGAAGGAGGGGCAAAGGCGGTTGGAGTGGGCAAACGGAGGGGTGGGGGGTCTTCTCCTCTTCCTCGCTGACCCTCCGGTCTTACCTGCGCAAAGAAACGTTGCAGCCCACAAGAGCGGCAGCAGCGATGCCATGGCGGGGGGAGAGAGAGAGCAGTCGCCGGCGGCCAGAGGAAAAGAAGCTACTCTCGAGCGAATTCCCAACGGACAGTCGCCGGCTCGCGCCGCCCTCCTCTGTCCCCTCGCAGCCCAGCAGGTGAAACGGCCGTCACTTCCGCCCGGCCACAGCCCTGCTGCGTGCTCCGCTGGAGTTGCCCGACGCTAAGGACAGCCGAAATCCGAGAGAAAGGCGCTGACCTCTCCTCTTCACTTACTCAGTTGCTCAGTCACCCTAAGCAGAAACTCCCAGTAATAACAGGCTCCGGGAAATTGCAACAGGCAAAAAAGCGCCCTCGCTTGCTCTATACTTCCCATAAGCTGGCTTCTTTCTCCGGTACACGCACAATTCCATAAATAATAGCTAGGAGTGCAGAAAGCTTAGGAAAGTCTCTGGATTTGGCCACTTCTTCCTGGACCCCTTTTTAACTCGCCAAAGAAAGGGAGAAATTCGTGCATGTGTATGAGAGTCCGTAATTACCGTTTTACAGAAATAAAACCAGAAATACTTCCATACCATAACCATCTTTTCATAGCCTATAGGTAATACTAGTCGTGTTCAGACGTTTAAACTCCTTTCTCCCCTAACAATAGGTTAAATCTATGAAAGTAAGTACTCTGGGTCTACGACTAACCTGTGCACAAATTACATGCACTTATCACACATCGCTGGAAAGACAAAAGTCCTATCACAAAATACAGGCCATTGGGATAAAAGAGCTCTAATTGGAAAGAATGTACAGGGTACCTAGAAATGTATCAGCATGAATAAAACAGCAAAATTGTATGAAATTGACACTATATAGAATTTGTAATGAGAACTCCCAGAACTGTGATGAATTGCACGCAGCAAATTTTGGAAGAACTACAGTATAGTCAAAGGGACTTTTTATCTATTTCCTGTCTCTGTCTTTTGAAAATTCTGTGAGTAGGTCTGCTAGATGATTTGGCCAAAAACAGCTATTTAATGTAAGTGATATATATGTTTATCTAGCTTCAAGTTCAGAAATATTTATTTAGAGAGGAAAAAAACCATTTATTTGCAAAGCTATAGGCAGATCTAATTTCCTCTTCAACTGGCATATATTTTCCTGTATTTAGAAACCACAATATTCAGAAGAGACACTGAACTTGACTTTTTAAATAATGTTAATACAGTTGAATACACAGATAACTTAAATATATTAGTGAGAGGAGCATTTGTACAAAAATGCCCATTGTTACTATTGTGTTCCTTAACTACTTCCCAGGGGTTGAGATCATTTCTCCTAAGTCCTGTCCCTGTATTACAAAGCCAAGGTGGTTTTTTTTTTTACTTCTGTAGGGATCAGTGTCATCTAAGAAGATGATGTGCCTTCTTCCTAAATGTCTGTCAATAATCTCTCATTGTGTATGATGATGGCAACCAAGATGTCTCTTATTCTGCTGAAATGAATATGTTAATGTACTGTACAATCTTATGAAATCATTGGTTTCTGTAAATAAACCTACATTTTCCCCCTTGTAATCTGAGTAACTGTTTTCAGGATAAAATTACAGGGGAAGCAGTAGATGCATGTCATTTTTTTCCTCCTGAAAATACAATTGAAAGTTCTGTTTACCATTTACAAAGGAATTTACTGTGTTTAACAGTTTGTTTAGCTTGATTTCTAAAATAGACAAAACAGATGCTTAAGGATTTATTTATATATTTAGATTTTATTTATATATTTAGCACTGATTTCAGAAATCTGTTCTTCAAAACCAAAGCTTCGTAAATTACAGAAAGTAATTAAAGTTTGCCAAATTAGATATATGATTACTCCTGGTTACTTAACAACTCATACTTAAGATTTCTGTATTTAATTACGGTAGCTAAGCACTTGGCTAATTCAGAACACATTAATAGCTTTCACAACTAGCAAATGCATAGTGGTATAAGTTTTAACTAGGTAGAAATGTTCATTTAGAAACCAGGAGACTGTAAGTTCTACTCTTGCCTTAAGCATGAAAGCCAGTTAGATAACTTTGGGACAGTTATTATCTCTCAGTCCAATTCACCTCACAGGGTGAGGTGTTGTGGGGAAAATAGGACGAAGAAAGAATTGAGGTAATCCTCAACTTACGACTGTTTATTTAATGATGGTTCAAAGTTACGGTGATATCAGAAAAAATATCTTACAATTTATTCAAGTTACAACTGTTGCACAATCAACAGGATTCACTTAATGATTGCAGTGATTTGCTTAACAACTATGGTAAAAATAGTTGGAAATCAAGTCCAGTCGTGTGATGACTTGTTAATAGCCACATCACTTAGCAACTAAAATTCTGGCCCCAATTATGATCATAAGTTTTATTATGTATGTTCACTGCCTTGAATTACTTATAAAGTAATAAGGACCAGGTAAAATGTAATAAATAATGTCTTACCTCTCCTCCATAGTTCAACTCAGTATGCATAACACTGCTCCAATTTGCTCCACAACTAGGTTGAACTGAATTAAAGCAATTCTGTGAGTTTCCATGATTAACGATGGACTTAACTTTGTATTTTTGTGATTGTAATATGTTAAACACTATATGATTCTCACTTTCTAATACACCTGCTAATCTTTATATTATAAACTTTTATTCATTAAACATGAAACTCAGTCAACTGAACATTTAAAAATGTATCACAAATATCATTGACTGGCTCTGATGGTTGATACGGGTTGCTGCCAGCATCCTAGGTATCGACCAAGCATCTTCTTAAAATGTATGTTCCGAGTAGCGCAGTCTTTTGCAGTTCCACTGGTGTTATTACAGGAAGATGCAATTTCTTGATGTACTTTGTAAAATTCTTGGATATGGTGCCAAGTGCCCCGATGACAATGGATATCACTGTCACATGTTTCATCCATAATCATGTAGTTTCGATGGCCAGGTCGCAATATTTCGTGATTTTTTCCAGTTCTTTTTCTTCAATTCTGGCGTCTCCTGGTACAGCGATATCAATAAATTGTACGCTTCGGTTTTCAACAAATGTGATATCTGGCGTGTTGTGTTCCAAATGACGATCCGTCTGTATTCGAAAGTCCCACAAGATCTTCACCTTCTTATTTTCAACAACTTTTTCCACCGTTGTTCCCATGATTTTTCGGATACAAGTAAGTCATATTTTTTACATAATGACCAGTGGATTAATTTAGCACCTCGGTCATGTCTAGCTTTGTAATCAGTTTGCGTGACTTTGCTGCACTCACATATTACATGTAAAACAGTTTCAACTTTGTTGTTGCAAAGTTGGCAGTTTGGATTGTCAGTGGATTTCTGTATCTTCGCTTTCATGGCATTAGTTTGTAGTGCTTGTTCTTGATCAGTAAGTATTAAACCTTCCATTTCTTTCTTGATGGTTCCCATCTTAAGCCATGCCCATGTCAAGTTGTTATCACATTTTCCTTCAATGTTTTTCAAGTGCTGTCCATGCAAAACTTTGGTTTTCCATCTATTTAATCTGTCATCTAGCTGTTTTTCCTTATATTCTGTCTTTGTTTCTGTTGTTTTAATAATGTTCTCCATTTTCACAGCCTGCAGCAATTTTTCTGTACTTTGGTTCACATAGTCATTCAAACTTCGTTTTTCTTCTTCTACAGTTTGATGGATTTGCAATAGCCCTCTGCCCCCTATTCTTCTTGGCAGGTACAACCTGTCGATGTCACTTTGTGGGTGTAAAGCGTGGTACATATTCAATAGTTTACATGTTTACCGGTCCAGGTTTTCCAGTTCAGCCACAGTCCAGTTGATGATTCCAGCTGAGTAGCGTATCACTGGAACTGCCCATGTATTAATGGCTTTAATTATGTTTCCAGCATTCAGTTTTGATTTTAATGTTTTGCGGATTATTATTGTTGTTGTTGTTGTTGTTATTTTGCTGTAGTGGACGAAAATGGCTGCTCTCCTGGCCATGTTAAATATATATATATATATCATAGTGGAAGAAGAGAAGTAGGAAGGATAGTGACAGGAACTGCACATATAAGTGATATTTATTATTTCACATTATACAAATATCTTGCTAAATTAGGCAGATGAGTCCTGCAGGAATAAATTGATTTTTAAACAGTAAAAGAAGGATTAGATGATAAGATTGAAACTTTAAACAGGAAATCATTTATTTTAATTCCCAATGAAATAGAAAAATCAAAGTGTATACTAATATTCAAGAAAACCAATATTTTTGTATATACATACTAAATATATGTTTGTATCTATTTGTACATATTCTACCAGGTGATTACTTAGCCACACAGTGATGTTATTGGAACCTCTGAACTCACTGGGTCATTCAAGTGGCTGTTGACTGACTCACTAGTCCCAACAAACTAGCTGGCGGCTTGAGAAAAATCATTCTTCTATCAGAGCCATTGGAGCTATCACTGGAACTGCTGTTGTAAACTTCCTGACTTGCAGAATTGGTGGATAGGAGAAGTGGCTTAGAATTGCTACTTGAGCATTTCAAAAATGATGACAACATCTATAGTTGACATCATCTGAGAGGAGCTGAGGCAGAGGGCCTGAACTAGAATACCACCCTGCAATCAGAACATTTACCATATTGGGACAAGAGGAAGTGGGAAATTATGGTTACTATCACCTGTGAGTCTGAGACTTATCTGGGACTGTGACACTCAAGAAGACAATACAGATATCGGGATAGATGGATAACTAAGTGACAGAAAAACAACAATTACTGCTATTGGGGCCTGCTACCTGGACTTGGAATGGTAGCAATGTAGAAAGGTGCCATTTATGGTGCTGATGGGTTAAAGAACTAGTGAACCTGAGACCAGTTCTAATGGTCTGGAACCCTCAGAGTTACAATTTAGATTTTGAGAATGGGAAACTCACCTAGATCAGTACTAATAGCCACAGGAAAAAATACCAAGGTCATAATTAAGCTGGTGAAGTGTGGGAGTATTGGGACCTGACACTATTCTGTACCTGTGATAATCACAGAGTTCCCTGGAAGGTGATCTAACAGACGTGAAATGGTCTGAATGAGCATAGTGATGCAAAATTTCAGAGGATGCATATGGCTAGGTGCTGGCAGAGAAGGATTTCCTGTGAAACCAACATTTCATGTATAGGATCTTACATGAAAGTATGATTAATATTGTGACTTAGCATATTCCACTGAAATGCTAAGAGAGACTAATGAGATGATAGTAGTCTAAATTCCTTCAATCCATTAAAGCAATGAAGAAATGCGATATAAGAAAGACTTTTTAAGAAAATCTCTTAGTATCTGCTGAGAAAAGCAGAAATAAAGCAACATTTCTGAATTATAGGATCATAGGTAAAGCTGATTATAACCTAAATTTGTTTCAACCTAATTTCACAATCATGTTAATAAAAGTTATTAAATATAACACATGGGTTAAATTTACAAAAAAAGAAAATAAGTTGAAACTGATTAGTTTATATGATTTATATATTTTTAAAAACTACAGTCAAATAATAAAATCAGTAAAAAGTACAGCCACAGAAAAACCTTAATTTTAAACATAGGTCTATTTTCTCCCCCAAAAGAATGCTAAATCCATGCACATAAGACACTTTCATAATATGATGCATGTGCAGAAGCCAGATATCTACTGTATAGCTCAAACTTCAATGGTCATAGTCAATGTTCCCTCTGACATTGGAAATCGCTGGGCGGCAGTTGGAAACTGCCGCGCAGCGATTTCCTGTCAGGTGCACGGCTGCGCAGCAATGTTCCCTCTGATATTGAAAATCGCTGCGCGGCAGTTGGAAACTGCCGCGCGGCGATTCCCTGTCACGTGCGCAGCCGCGCAGCTTAGAGGGAACATTGGTCATAGTAGCAGTGTACAACAAGAGACAGAAAGGCATTCAGACACACACAGCCTAAAAAGGCTAATGAGTAGATAAATCTCAATCTCTAATTTTATTATGAATCACCCAGTCAAACATTGTCTCCACAGCAAAAAAATATTTAGGGACAAGAAGGAAAACAGTACGCTAAAACTGCAATGATTACCACATTAATTTGTCATGGGCACAAGATAAGAATAAAACAATATATGACACTTGAAAAACCTTTGTGGTATATGTTTCTGCCACAGTGAGAGTCCTATAGCTAATTTGCTTACTTTATTTCATTTATATGACCATGAATAAAAGTGATATACAATATTAGTCAATAAAAATTAGTCAATAAAATCCGGTATAATAAAGCAGATTAGACTTAGAATACTTTTTAAGATTATAATTTAGAACACATGCAAATGCATAAAGTGGTGGAAAAATGCCTCATACAAGATGGGGTTCCATTCTCTCTGCCTGTGGGGGGGAAAAAAAGTGGGAGCAGCAATAGAGAAATGTAATGGGTAGTCCTCAACTTACAACCACAATTGAGCCCCAAATTTTGGTTGCTAAGCAAGGCAGTTGTTAAGTTACTTTTGCCCCATTTTATGACCTTTTTGCCACAGTTGTTAAGTGAATCACTGCAGTTATTAAATGAGCCATGCAGTCATTAAGTGAACCTGGCTTCCCCCATTGACTTTGCTTGTTTAAGTCAGCTGGGAAGCCAATGGTGATCGTATGACCCTGGGACAGAGCAATTGTCATAAATATATGCTAGTTGCCAAACACTCGAATTTTAATCACGGCGATACTGCAATGGTCATAAGTGTGAAAATCGGTCATAAGTAACTTTTTTCAGTGCTATTATAACTTTGTCACTAAACGAATGGTTGTAAGTTGAGGACTTCCTGGATCCTGCCATATGATATTGTCTAAATAATAGGATCCTGAGTGTGTCAGTCTGTCAGATCTTAGTAAATGAGGAGAAATAGTCAGAGATACTGTAGGTGGTTCTGGCCCTGCACCATGAAAGGCTTGAATCGCAGCACCTTGAATTGCACTTGGAAGCCGGTAATAACTAATATAATCTTATAGAAGTTTATTCACTAGAAATCTTCACTGAGGTGCAATGACTCTCTATTCTAAACCCCAAATACTACTTGCTCTAATAGCATTAAAGATAGGATATGCAAACGGTTTCCAAAACACAATAAAACAGGTTGGGCAGGTTTCTCTGAGCTATACCACAAGTGTAAACAGTATTTTATTCTCGGAGAGGGTTAAGATTTCTTAATCCCTCAAAAAAGAATTGGATAATCATTTAGTGTACAGTTTTAATCAGTAATGATTCTAAAACAGTGGGAAACAAATGGCTCAGTAAGATAATTATTTAAACAAAACACTGCTTTACTGACTGTTGAAACAGCTAGTTACTTGATTGTTTATGTAGTCCTTGTTTTTACATAAATTATGAAGAATCCAATTCAGAGAATTGCTGATAAAGAAATGAAACAACTCTTCAATTTAAGACAAATGTTAAATCAGTATGTGATCAGTTTTGAAAACTTATTTTCTTTTCCCTCTTAGTTTTTAGGAGAGTGTTTATAGATAGTCAATGACCTAAGCTTAAAAGAGGCCACCACTTTGGATGAACTTGCTGGAAACAAGTGGTTCTATGATACCATTTATTATAATCTAGATTATATGCTACTTGATGTTTATTAAAATATACCACTATTCCTAAGGCAGTTCAAAATCAATCTGGAAATTTTCTAAAGCCAAGAATCTTTTGGAAAGGACTAATTATACAATAACTTCCTTAAAAACTCAATGGTTCATCAGTTTTTTCAAGTGTTTATCACAGTAGTCATTCAGCCAGGTAGAACTGAATAGGAAAACCAAGATGAACTTTCAAGCTGCAATGCACCATGGAACTATTCAAATACTGATGACAAGCACAGACTCAGAGTGCATCAGACCTATACACTGTCTAAAGTATCATAATGAAAATTAATAGCTGTCTTACATGACAGTTGTAACTTGTCATGGGCAGACTTTGTGTGTTATGCAATATCTAAGCCAGTTACCTGTAAGAATTGAGATGGACAGTTATAACCCCAAACAAACCTGGGTTTATTTGTGGTCCAAGTGGTTCCCTGGTCAGATGTCTCATTTATGCATAATATATAGCCAAAAGTAGGATAGTTTTTCTACTTAGTGAGGTTTACAACAACAAAAAAGTTGGATTGGTAGTGCAGCTGAAAAACCCAAACTAATCTGTATAGATCTTACTGCTAGAGTTCAAAGAATCAATAAAGAGAATTCCCTAACTTAGGTTGACTCCTGGAGCCAACTAAGCTACCTATTTCTACAGACTGCTTGTAGGTACGCTTCCTACAATGTGTTAGAACAGCAGTTGTTCCAGATTTAAAAAAAAAAATCCTAAAGGGTACTTCTCATACCTACATTTTGAAAATACAGTCAAACATGCAAAATGATTATCTATATTCTTGGTTTAAACAAGCTATAACATTTTAACAATGCTAGTTAAGAGTACTGTCCATTTAGATGATAAATAAGTTATGCCAAAACCCAATTCAGGACTAGCAGATCTAGGCTGTAAATATGAAATTAACCTATGACAGTAAATAGTTTCTATACATCTATGCTACATTTCTGTTCTACTGTGTAGATTTTTTCAGCCTAGATCTGATAGCCTTAGCCATAGAAATTCATTGGGTGATTTTGGACTAGTCACTCTCTTCCCCCCCAACCTACCTCACATAGTTGTGATGATGGGGGGGGGGGGAAAGAACAAATAATTATGTATATCACCATGAACTCCTATATGAAAGACAAAGTATACATTTGATCAACAAAATATAATATTTTATAACAAGCATTGAGAGACATTTCCTCTATGTTTTTCCCTTCAAATTGTGCAAGTGTGTATTTGGATAATCGTTTTACTCTACAATGTGTGTGTATGTGGGGTGGGGAAATATGTGCAGGGACAAAGTAAGAAAAAGACACCATATTGCTATTTACAATGAGCTTTATCAGAATGTTCTTGTAGTATATTCTAATTCTGTGGTTTTTCAATGGTATATACAGTATATTATGAGGAACTGATTCAATAAAAATACCAGTGTTTTCCACGTTGGTATGTTTATGTTGTAATATATAGCTTTTCATGAAAGGGTCTCCCATGAAAGGGAAAAGAAAATAGTATAAAAAATGTGTATGTAAATCTTTCAATTCTACCAATCTGAATGTAGTTTGTAGAAGATTAGAGAATCATTATCCAATCACCAGATTGCAATGGTTTTGGAAATCTTGATCCTTAATATTTAAAACATAAGCTAAACATTTGTTAGATTGTGCATTGCACATCTAATATAAATCCTATTCTCAATACCATAAGTATCTTCTGCTAGATATGTGCATCACTGAGTCAAGCTAAGCTCCTGTTGACTTCATAAGACAACTCTGGAGTTTTCTCAGCAACAAAACAGACATAGTTTGCCATTGTATTCTTGTACTATGTTTTCCATCTTCCTAATCTACCCCACAATTTGGCATTACTTGGTGGCTTTCCCACCCTGTAATAACCAAATCCAACTCTCCTCAGCTTCTAAGCCAGGCAAGATAAGTCATGCCTGGGGCCTTAGTTCTCTGAGTTAATAAATTTTGCATAGGGTTTGACTTTACATTCATATTTCAAATATGCTCTTATTTAAAGTTTACTTTAAAACAAACAAACAAAGCTAAAGACACTTTTTCATGGTGGAATAGAAATACTTGTATCAAAAATTTTCCACCCCAGAAAAGTGTACAGTTGCAAGAAAAAGTATGTGAATTGTTTAGGATTACGTGGAGTTTTGCATGAATTGGTCATAAAATGTGCTCTGAACTTCATCTAAGTCACAACAATAGAAGAACACAGTCTGCTTAAAATAATACTACACAAACATTAGATGTTGCCATGGTTTAATTGAACATAACATGTAAACATTCACAGTGCAGGGAGGAAAAAGTATGTGAGCCCCTAGCCCAATGACTTCTCCAAGAGCCAATTGGAGCCAGGAGTGAGCCAACCTTGACTCCAATCAGGGTGATGATATTGGATGTGTTGATGACAGCTGTCGTG
>QLTV01003323.1:3165618-3194725 GCA_003457575.1 Thermophis baileyi | reverse complement strand
CTCCTGGCTCCGCGTTGGCCCCGCCGGGCCTGGTTCGCGGCTCTCCGGGCGCTGTCGGTGGCTCAGCCGTGGACACTGCCTATGTGCGAGGGATCTCTCAGCCAGGGGGCTCTGAGGCACCCGGATCCCGGGTGGTGCCGGCTGACCGCATGGAGGTTGAGCGGGTCTCTCTGAGGGCACAGAGTTACGACCCGGACGTAATTCTGACGATATTGGCCTCCCGCCGACCTGCTACCCAGAGGATTTATGCCTCTACGTGGCGGTCATTCTGTCTCTGGTGTGTCGAGGAAGGCCTTTCTCCCGTTAGTCTTCCTTTGCCCAAGGTGTTGAGATTTCTCCAACGGGGGCTAGATAATGGTCTTACGCCTAACACCATTCGGAGGCAGGTCGCGGCTCTCTCGTCGATTCTTTCATGTGACCAGGCGGAGTCCTTGGCTATGTGTCCCACGGTACGGCGGTTTTTGCGGGGGGCTTCTAACCTACGCCCACCACCAATTCATCGATTTCTGACTTGGGACCTCCCCAGGGTGCTGCAGTCACTTACGGGGATTCCATACGAGCCGCTTCGGGAGGCTTCGCTTCGCCATTTGTCATTCAAGGTCTCTTTTCTGCTGGCGGTTACGTTGGCGCGGAGGATTTCTGAGTTGGCGGCCCTCTCCATTCGGCGCGACCTTTGCGTTTTTCACCATGATAGAGTGGTGCTAAGGCTGGATCCATCATTCTTGCCTAAGATTAACTCTCCGTTCCACCGTGCTCAGGAACTGGTCTTGCCCAACTTCTGCCCGACTCCTGGTCATAGGTTGGAGCGAAAGTGGCATTCCTTGGATGTACGACAGGCGCTCCGGATTTATATTAACCGGACTAAACAATTTCGGCAGTCGGAGGCGCTCCTGGTGACTTTTCTTCCACATTCCCTGGGTCGCAAGGCCTCGTCTACAACCATCGGCCGATGGATCAGGGGTACTATTGCCAAAGCGTACGACCTCGCTTCCCTTCCACGACCAGCGGGGATAACAGCTCACTCGACACGTAGTGCAGCTTCTTCGGCGGCCTGGGCGGCTCAGGCTTCTTGGGAGGAAGTGTGTCGAGCGGCCACTTGGGCTTCGCCTACGCCTTTTATTAGGCACTATAAGATCGATTCTTACGCTTCGGCGGAGGCGGCTTTTGGACGACGTGTATTGCAACGAGTGGTCGAAGACGCTTCCTAAGGGGATGACAGTTGTCCCGCCCGAGAAAGGGACTTTGTAGCTTTGGTATGTCCCATCCTGAATGATGGCTCCACCCAAGATGGAGAAGGTGCGTTGGTCTTACCTGAGATGCCTCTTCTCATCAGGTGGAGCCATCATTCAGTCCCACCCGCTGTCATGACTTCTGGTTTCGTTGCAAGTTAGCTGCGGTGGTTGGTTTGGACTACTTGGTTTTCGGTCAGAGATGGGAGTGCATATTTTTCCTGTTTGCCTCACCGGGTCTAGTCTTCGGATTCGTCTAAACTGGGGAGGAGAAGGCGGATCCAGTGACATAAAAGACAGACTCGGTCCTCATTGGCTGACGGACGAGGACAACCCATCCTGAATGATGGCTCCACCTGATGAGAAGAGGCGTCTCAGGTAAGACCAACGCACCTTCTAAATTTTGAACATGTATTGAATCCCAATAATAATACAATGTCTTATTGTATGTTTGTTTGTTTATGTAATTATTCAATGGGTTTATAGGGCTGCCCAACTCAACCACTGTGACTCTGTGAGGCAGACAAGCAAGTGAACAATGAGTAGGAGTCATGGCTTTGTCGAATCCCAGTTCAGAGGAGAAGGAGGAGTTGGAACCGGGACTGCCAACGGGGAGGGCACAGTCCCCTCTGAATGAGTGGAGAGTCCAGGGGCTGAGGACGAGGCAGTCCCAGGGCTGTCTGGCAATGAGGGTGGGGGGGAAGCAACTGGACAGAGAGCCGCCTGCAGGAGCAGAGCAGCTGCAGAGAACCAGCAGAGATGGAAGGCTTCAGACCACCTCTGACGAGGAATAGCTGCCTCCCCACTCGATCCACAGGTGAGGAGAACAGAGTGGAGGGAGGCACAGAGGAGGTCAGCAAGGTTGTTTGCAAAGAAGCAGGCCTGCCTCTCCTCACAAGGAACAGTTGGGGAAGGGTGATTTAACCAGACGCTGGGAGAAGGTGTGTTTGTCAGGAACACCTGCTTGTTTTGATGTGGACCTTCCCGGCTTTCCTGGATCCTGTCTCTTGAACTTTGGACTGTGTTTTTGGACTCTGAACCTAAGACTTTGCTTGTAGACTTTGGACTTGACTCTCAGACTGTGCTTTTGTTGTTGGAATTCTGGATTTGTGGGTATTACTTCCTTCTTTGACTCATGGGTTGGCGAGGACCTAGTTGGTAGAGCCGGGGAATCCAGACTGGGAGCTGAGGGCTGGGGTGGATTTTCAGTGGCACCACTGGTGGGTTGTTTGACACTGTGATAAGTAAGCAATAAACAGATCCTACTTAATCTTTGCCTTGCCAGTGTGACTTGGGACAGAACAAGTCCCCCCTCCCTGCATAACATTAAATCATTATACCGCTATGCAGTAAATTAACAATTTAGTAAGATCAAATCAATCTTTATTACAGTCATAGACCAGCACAAAGGGAGTGGGGTACAGTCAATTAAAACTCGTAGAAGATACATCAGAGTCTAAAAATAAAATTTATCCAAAGGTAAAAGATATAAATTTATATATTTAAAAGGGAAGAAAGAGAGTCAAAAAGAATTTAAAAGGAGAGTTATGACAATTAGTAGGAGAGCATAAAGTATGTGGAAGATGATATCTATCAAATTAGAGACCACTCTAGTATGGTCTCTAATCTACTAGGTGGCTATTAAGTCTAGTTTATGCCACAAGTCATCAGCTAATCATTTTTAAGCACAGCTGTGCAGAACCAGAGGTGGGTTCCTCCCGGTTCGGACCGGTTCACCCGTGGACGCTGCCATCTTTTTTTTTAAATTTTTTTGGATTTTTTTAAAAAAAAATTAATTTTTTTCCGGATTTTTTTTCTTCTGTGCATGCGCAGAAGCCGAGTTTCCGGCACTGCGCATGTGTCACCATCTTGTTTTTGGCTTTTTTTGGGGGGGGGTGTTGATTTTTTTTTTGCACTGCACATGCAATGTTTGTAATTAACTGTCTGGATGGCCCCTGGAGGGGCCGAAAGGCAAAAAGGAAGCAGTATGCTTTCTCCCATATTTGGGTATACCAGGTGATTTAACAGGGAAAATACACACACACACACACACACACACACACACACACACACACACACACACACACACACACACACACACACATATATATATATATATATATGGTATATAAAATAAAAGCAAACCCCACTCACTACTAGCACTGATAATGTTACCTAGTTTGCTAATGAAATATCTGCAAGAAAACAACAAAGCTCAGAGAGCACCAAGGACCCCACAATTCAACCCTGAGCTACAAGTATTCTCTTTTGTCAATACCTCTTTCTGTATGTAGGAGATGTTTCTAAATGTGGGAATCACTTCTTGCCTTCTGCATTTGAAATTTTTCACTTTAATTTCCCCAGGCCCTTAACAGTGTTTTAATTTTTTTGAATAGAAAACAAATCAGCATCAACCATCTGGGAGTTACACATTAAAAGGGTAGGATAAAATATTAGATCAAAACATTAAAACACTGTCTGAGGTGTGAAGTATATTTATAAGGGGGCACAGCAACTCTACTGTAAAACCCTTAAATTTATTCCCTGGGGATTAAGCTTTGACAACATAGTTAACAATTAAATAAAATGTAGAGGATTCCTCCTTGAAGCAATTAAATTTGGTGCCATGAACAGCTGTCTAAAAGCTGGTTTGACTTGACAGAAGAAGACTGTCGTTTGAGACACAACCTTAGAAAAAAGTAACTACATTTGTGGTATACTGAACACTCTTCCAAAAGTCCCTCTCTATGTTTTTTTAAGCTTTTCTATCGCTTGATGTCTCTCTTACTCATTGACAGGGATGGGAAGACATCCCTTGCAATCAGTGCCCCTTGTCTATCACCTGTTTTTGCAAACAATTTTTTAACCTGGGTCTTATCTCTTTTTTTCCCCAGAACTCCAGAGGTTTTCCAGAACTTCAAAGAACTCATCTTCAATAGTAGCTTGAATAGTAGAAAGGGCTTGCCCAACTTGAGGTTTATCATATGTTTATCTTTTCAATTTCACCGTGTTTCGAATACCATGGGGAATGTCTCATTTTATGGACTTTCTGACGAGTACTGTTTATGGGAAACTGGTCCACAAGTCTCTAGTCACATAAAGCAACTCCATGGAATCAGAGATGAAAGATCTTGTCTCTCCATTTCTCTTACCATCCTATATTCAGATAGTCCAGAAGAATGGAGAGATATCAGTGGTGGGATTCAAATAATTTAACAACTGGTTCTCTGCCCTAATGACCAGCTGGGTAGGTGTGGCTGGGTGGTCATGTGACTGGGTGGGCATGGCCAACTCTACATCACTCGCATGGGTGGTGCCTGTATGGGCCAGATGGGGTTGGGGAGGGAATTCAGGGGTCTCCGGTGGGTGGGGTCGCGGGAGGAAAGAAAGAAAGATCCAACCTCTGCTTGTGTGTGTGTGTGTGTGTGTGTGTGTGGTTGTGTGTGTGTGTGTGTGTGTGTGTGTGTGTGTGAGAACACACTGCTGTCAGCCCTGATATAACTCTCCAAGATTGGATTGGAGATCTCTCTCTCTCTCTCTCTTACAATGTGCAATGATCTCTCTCTCTCGTGCGATCTCTCTCTCTCTCTCTCTCTCTCTCTCTCTCTCTCTCTCTCTCTCTCTCTCTCTCTCTCTCTCTCTCTCTCTCTCTCTCTCTCTCTTTCTCTCTCTCTCACACACACAGAGACAGACAGACAGACAGACAGACAGACAGACACAGAGATTGGATTGGTTATCTCTCTGCCTCCCTTCCTCCCTTCCTCCCTCCCTGCTTTAGGCAGGCTTAGAAAGTCTGCCAGTGCTGTTCCTCATTTGGCAATGCTTAAGTAGAATTAGGGGCTAGAGACAGTTGATATTCTCATCTCTGCTACAGGTGAGGCTGCCAGAAAGACTTTTTGGCAGGCATGCAACAACTTCTCCTCAGAGGTGGTATTCAGCCAGTTCGGACCGGTTCAGGCGAACCGGTAGTAGTGACCTGCGGGTGGGCCCACCCCCCCGCCCTGGTGCTATGCCATCCTATTTAGGCACGTTTTGAAGCCGCACACCTGTGTGCAAGACATGCGCGCGAGCAAAGCGCATGCACAACACCTCTCCGGCACTAATGAGAGATGCGGGTCTACTGCCCAGGGGAGGCAAAGCCTCTCATTTTGTACACACCATCTGCTGCCGGTGGATACGCACTTATGGGTGGTGTGGCAGGTCCATCCTGGGTGTGGACATTCTGCCTGTCAGGCCTGGAAACCATCTTGGCCGTTGGATCTTCAAGCCTGCCACATTTAGTGCTGTGGGAAACTGAGAGGGGGGATTGTGTGAGTGGGGATATATAGTCAAAATAACATTCCTTTCTCCGAGAGTCAAGGTCACTCTGCCCTGCACCTGGAGGGGTGTGCCTGGGAGACATCTCCAGTTGGGACGGTGCATTGATTGGACAATGTGATGGACATGTGGGTGCTGGGGCAGGGACTTGAACTTTCTTTTGGGTGTGGAAAACTGGAAGCTTTCAGATTTGGGTTTTCCCAGATGTGCCTATATGACAACTCTAATAAAATACAACTTTGAGGAAATCTATGCCTCGGAGTTTTATTTCGTTGTGGGTGTTACTTGGAACCCTGACACTGCCGCTAGCCCAGCAGCCCGGCCCGAGCCACAGGATTTTTAATTTTTAATTTTCCCTATGGGGGGATACCGAAATGGGAAGCGCACCTCTGCCTGGGTAACTAGAGGGAGACACTCTGCCCCACAAAAATCAATGGCTCGAAAGCGGTTCCTCTGCCACCACCCCCATTCCCCCGCTGCTTTCCTCAAACACCTCCCCCCATTGCAAACGCAGCATGCCGTTTGGGTGGGAAATGCCTGGAACGCAATAAAGCTCACCCACTCACCTCTCACTGGCAGGCTGGCTAATGGGGTGAAAGGAGAGGCGGAGAAGCAGGAGGGGAGCCAAGCGGAGCCCTCTGAAAGAAGGGGGCTGAGGGAAAGTGCATGTTGTGCGGCATGCTGTGGATGCCTCTCGCTCGCCCCTTTGCTTGGCTTCCCTCCTCCCATGGCCTCGGTGCTCACTCGCGTTCTCCTCCCCCCAAGTCTAGCTTGATGCAGGCGGAGCCACATTGCCCTTTGCAAGCCTGTTGTCGGTGAAGCTGGGTGCTGGTGAGAGCTGGCTTTTTGCCTAGGTTTGTTTGGCTATTGGGAGGAAAATGGCTTCCTCACCAGGCCCCTGTCCATTCCCCCCCCCCCGACAGCCGGACAAACCTAGGCAAAAAGCCATCCCTCACCGGTGCCCAGCTTCACCGATAGCGGGCTTGCAAAGGGCAATGTGAGCTGCCGCCTGCATCAAGCTAGACTGGGGAGGGAGAGTGCAAGCAAGCCAGCGGCGCTGCCTTCCAGCCTTCACCCAAAGCCCTGCGCCACACCAGGAGGCTGAAGTTGAATTTCTGCCCCCCTCCGACCCACACATATCTTGGCAATGGGACTGTTTCTCTCAACCTCCTTTTCCTGTTTTGTCTGCTGGATCAGCACAAGGGGACGAACCTAGCTTTTCTGTCCATTGCAGCTAGGTATCTCAAAACCAAGAATGAATGCTTGTGTTGTAGCCAGCCCGGGTGCTAAATCAGCCCTCTGCAAACTCTGTCTCTCAAGGAGCCCAGCTGAAGTTTTGCGCGCCACTCACTGAGGTGGAGGGAGGGGCTGGAGCTAATAGGTGGCCAAGCTAAGTGCCTGAAGGACCCCATCCTGTCAACAGGAGTCCTGGTGCCTCAGCGAGCAAAACTTTGGCCAGGTTCCTCGGCAGATGATGGAGTTTGCAGGAGGCCTGCACTTGCCCATCTAGCGCTCGGATTGGCTACAACACAAGCGTTCATTCTCGGCTTTATTTGAGATTCCTAGTTGTGATGGACAGCAAAGCTAGGGTTGACCCCAGCCGCGGCTTCCAGCTCCGAGCCGAAGTGGTGGGAAACGAGGGCTGTCTTGGGCACCACCAGCTGGTGCAAATGTACCGTGACAAAGGCAGAATGGGCAGCACAAAGGCAAGTTGCACTTCACTCCTGCACACTAAGATTTTGGCCATTGCTACTACCGCTTCGGCCTGCCTGCGCCCCTCCTTGCCGCCACATCACCATTAACTTTAGGAAGCCGCAGCCTCTAATATTGCACGGCAAGAGAAAAGGCAGCCGTGTGTGCTGCCGCTGTCATTCCAGATGGCTGCCTCGGGATCAAGGGGGAATAAAAGCCGAGGTGGCACAGTGGTTAGAGTGCAGTACTGCAGGCTACTTCAGCTGACTGCTAGCTGCAGTTTAGTGGTTCAAATCTCACCGGCTCAAGGTTGACTCAGCCTTCCATCCTTCCGAGGTGGGTAAAATGAGGAACCAGATTGTTGGGGGCAATATGCTGACTCTGTGAACCGCTTAGAGAGGGCTGTAAAGCACTATAAAGCGGTATATAAGTCTAAGTGCTATTGCTAATAAAGAGGCCAGCTGGCAGGCCGAAGGTTCAGTTGCTTGCTTTGCTCTCCCGCCTCCACTGCCTTTTCTCTTCCCAGCTCCCCTTGTCTCGCAGCCAGCTTTCTCATTTAGGGAGCCGCTGCAGTCTCAAAGATTGGGAGGGCCGCTCGGCAAGAGAAAAGGCATTTCACTTTGCAAGAGCAGACGTGGGAGAGGAAAGCAAGCGATGCTTCGGCCTGCCGGCTGGCCTCTTTATTCCCCCTCGCTCCCGAAGCAGCCGGGTAGCACAGCACGAGGCCATGGAGGCTTTATAGTGTTTCTGGGACAAGGAGGAGAGCTGCTGCTGCCGTTCCAGAGGGCAGGGGGTGGCTGGGAGTCCAGGCACTCCCACAACCTGACTGGGCGTGCAGGCTCGGGCCTGCTGGTGGAGGACGATTGTTCTTTTGCTCACGGTCCCCAGGAGACTGTCCAGGAGCTCCTGGCAGGCTTGGGCTAGGCTGGCTGGCTCGTGTGGCGGTGGCACACTGCTCAGGGGGTGCCTCCAAAATTAAATGTGGAAAGTGGCATACCGTGGAACGGTACATGCCCGTTCGGCCGAAGGGCCACCTCAGGGGCAACATGGCAAGGCTTGGCCTCCTTTTGGGCCCGGCTCTCGGCTCACCCTCCTCTCCACCTCGGGTCCCGCATTCAATCCGCGATGGGGCGACTCACCACTTCTGCGCAGGCGACCCTCGGGGGAGAGCGCCACGCTGGGGCACTGTGTGCCCAGACCAGATGCTTTCTCTTGGGCTTCCCTCCCAGATCCAGGCCCGAAAGACAGCCAAGCCTTGCCGTGTCTCCCCCCCAGGCCCTTTGGCTAAGTGCGACAGGCCCCCTCCCCTGCTGTCAGCCTTACCTTCTCAGGCCATGTGAAGAGTGGCTGCATGGGAGGCAGCTGGGCGAGGAGAAAAGATCAGCGAAGGAATTGGCATGACTCTAGGCATCATCCAAGGCGGGCAAGGCAAGATAAGGAGTGAGTGGGAGGGGCGGGATGAGCCAGTGGTGTGATTAGCCAGTTCGCCTGAACCGGTGCAAACCGGCTGAATCCCACCTCTGAGTGATATACTATTTCCATCCTCTCCATGATTTTGAAGATTTGGCTGGCACAGGGGTTTGGCTGAACTTTCCCACTGCCCAAAACATTGCCCATGGATTTGAAGGAAAGGAGCATTTGGCAACAGCCTAAAGTCGCCAATAAGAGCTGGAAATTTCCAATCACTGATTAAATCTTTGTAGACTTGCTGTGAAAACATCTAAATTATTCCCTTAGCCAAAATTGTGTTTGAAATGGAGGGAAGATACTACTTAAACATATGACAGCTAAAGATAACTTTAGGCTGCCCTTGCCAGCTGGGGATGAAGATAAAACAGAAAGGCATTTTTATGCTATGCTTAGCAAGAAAAGAGAAAGTAGAGGAGATGATGAAACCATAAGATATATACTTGAATCTGATATTGATATTGGCATTGGAACATCAATCGAGCAAGATTTGCATCATGATGTCACAATGCATGTGTTAACACTTTGACATAATTGGTTGTGTAGACATCTTTGAATGCATATTAACCTCGCCACAAGAAGGATACCTGTAACAATATCATGGGACATGATATATCATTTTCTAACCATTGTCAGAATGGTATTAAAGTATTTAAAATGTAAACATACATAAAATTAATAGATAATGATTAACTCATAAAGCAATGTTTATTTACAAAAATATAATTTTAGCATAGAAACATAGAAAACTGTGCACTGAAGAATGGGGACGAAACGTTTGCAACCAAATCACCAGGCTCGGAGCTCAAACCAACAACATAACTACCAACCTGAGCTACTAATATTCAAAGACATTTCAATATAGAAAACTGATGGCAGAAAGAGCCAGTGGTCCAGAGTCTGCCTTTAAGTTTTTTGGTTGTTGTGTGTTTTGTTTTCTTTTTAATTATTTTTAAATTATTAATTATGGTTTATTTTATTATTGTCCATTACACAGTCAGCCAGATGCTCAGACTGGCATTTTGGCATTTTTTCCAACCTATCAACTCCTTTCCAAGGAGCTGGGATAAACAGGTATGGATGTTTGATAGTCTTATTATTTTATTTTTATTTGTTTATTAATTTTTCTTGGATGATAGACATGTGTTTTATCTCAAACTCCTACTGGAGTAAATTGTATATTACAGGCAATCTACTCTTGATTTTTGGTGGATTATTAGACATATATAATGGGAGCTACATTAATATATACACAAGAAGAGGCAATGTATCTCAAACCAAAAGTAGGCCTTTCTATATTTTGCCCATGTTAAGCCAAATTATAAATTGTTCTCAGAAGTAAATTAAAAGTTAGACGCAAGACAATGCAAGCCCAAGAACATATAAAGGTACAGTGGGCCTTAAAAGACTGTTCCTAAAATCTAACAAGAAGCTGCTGCTAACCGGTTTAATCAAGGACATCCAATATTCAGATGGCGAGTTTAGAATATGAGATGGTACCTCTACTTTACTGCAGGGAAAATGTTTTGGTCTAATTACCATAGGGCAGCTGAAAAACGAACTACAGGTTTTTGTTTCTAGGCCTAATTCGTTCTGACTCATGTAGTTAGCTTTCCACACCCTTTTTTTTCCTTTTTTTTTTTTTTGCCACTGGTAACATTTATAAAGAAAGATTTTGAAGGAGAAGGCTCTATTTCTTTTGCTTTAATCTGCAAATATACTTTATGCACTATAGGAGAGGGAGGGAGGGAGGGAGGGAGAGAGAGAGAGAGAGAGAGAGAGAGAGAGAGAGAGAGAGAGAGAGAGAGATCTCATGAATGCATATTTGGAGCAAACTTACAGGATTTCTTATGTTAAATTCATGGATGAAAGGGTATGTTGTGGCAAACAGCAGATAGGGTGTTCACTGGCTGATGAAAGCATTTTGTTTTATTTTGTTTACTCACTGAAGATGGAGATTTAGCAAGTTTTTTGCTGACTGTGCAGGAATTCATTCTCTTCTTGGAAAATAGTTGCTTGCCCACTTGGAAGTAATCTGTTTTAACACATCTTATAGTTTCATTCTAATTGCCTCTGGAGTCTTTGCTTTCCAAGCTTAATGCATACAAGATTCTTTGTTTGCCAAAACCACATGCAAGAGGAAGTTATGTTTAGTTACTGTTTATCCACAGTTTTTCCCTTCATATGAGATGCACTAACGCTAATTTTTAATGCATGATATGTAACCTGGATATTTTTCTCACAGTGTAAATGTACCATTAATAAATAAACGTTTCCTGTTACATAAGATATATACATATTTTTCTGTTTTATTAAACTATACAATATTTTTCAGCTAATAACGTTGAATCAATTTTGTAGTTAGCTCAATGAATTGCACTCACAAGATTAATTTTTTTTAATTCAACAAAAAACATCTTGTCTTCAAAAATAAATATAGAATCATAAAGTAAGGAAACAGCAATCAGAAAACAGCATGGTAGCATTTAAAGTATGTTGCTTGTTCCAAAAAATTGCTGCTTACACCAGGACACCAGGACACCAGAGCACTACAAGCCTTGTTTGGAAGGGTTCTAATTGTTCCAATTTTACCAACATACAAGTTTGAGAGTGCAGAATGGATGATTCACAAATGCGATATTAAGGACTACTTTCCAGTTACTAAAAAAAAAAGGGGAAATCCATCTTTCAGTAAGCATCGATAAACATTTCCGAAATCAATAATATCACCCCTACCCACAGGTCGCTACTACCGGTTCGCCCAAACCGGTCCGAACCGGCTGAATACCACCTCTGGATATATTATCAACATTGCAGAAGAGGTCAGGCACAAGGTCTTTCCTTTTCTGTTTATTTTATACAGAGAGATCTAAATGGGCTAAGTCTATTTTCTCACATTTAGCCTTTCCACTAAAGTATAAACGCATTTAAAAGAATGACATTGGTTGTTTCCATCTTCTCTAACATCTAATCTCTGCTAATAAAAATCATTGTCCTCTTTAAAGCAGTGTGAAAGCACGTTCTGAAAACACTTCTACATGAATCAAAGAGCTCTGTTGTTAATAAGATATAGCAGCATTATCTAGAATTCGACTTCAAGAAATTGCTTACAGCGATGGTTATATTACACCATGAGAGTAAATAATATATTAAATCATTAATACAATTATTTTCAAGTAGAGAGGATGAAAATGATGGTGTTGATTACAATTGAAATGCATAGTTGAAAGCCATAAACAGAAATAATTTCAATCGTTTTTCATTTGGTTTTTTCTCCCTGAAATATCAAGATTTCTGGAGTTTTCTTTTGTTTTTAACATATAAAGGTTTGTGGCTTGTTCAGGTACAACAATCAAGTTATTGTATCAATCCAGAATTCCATGACAGTTATTGGTAGAAGTGTTTACAATATGCTATAGAATTTCCAAATCTGACAGCCAAAAAGGCTAGGCAGCCCTGAACTAGCTTTTGAGATTTATTAAGAGTTAGACTTGGAACCAGTTTTATATAGTGGTTAAGATAGTAGGCTAGAAACCATGAGATCTAGTCCAATCTTAGTTACAAAACCAGCTGGTACTTTGGGCCAGTCGCTCTCAGAGCCCTACAAAGAAGGCAATGGCAAACCACTTCTGACAGTCCTGCCAATAAATTTTCTAAGACAAGTCCAGTCAATTGTCAAGAATCAACATTGACTTGAAAACACACATACATTCATAAAAGACTATTGATCTGTATTTAATCAGAAAATCTATCTTGGCAATTGTTCTCCCGTATTTCTATTTATGGTAATATTCATGCCAGTTAGTTGAATTATTGGAAACTTCTGCAAGAAAAATACAATTTCTGTTAGTAAACTGCACACTATATATATCAGGTAGCAGATGCTGTTATATCCTCCAAAATTCCATACCATTCCCCATTTCAAATATAGAATCTGAACCAGAAGGGTGATAGTCTTGTTTTTGCCAATGTATTAACAACTGTTTGTGATATATGTCCACAAAGAATAACTTCAATTCTTCCTTCCACTTCTGCTTCCAAAAATCTGCTAGTTGGGTAATCAAAGAATAACATGAAAAGCAGTAAAAATGGGAGAAAATTGCCAGAAGTTTCTGTTGAATACATATCTTCTATTAGCAAAATGAATTACCTGCATTTATTCTGGTATACCTAGTCCATTAACCAGGCATCAAAGCTGACTAAACAAACAAACAAACAATATAATATTTAGAATCCACCTTTACACCTACTTCATTAGTTGACTTTAGCTCTGCTTTTTTTGGTTTGCTGTGAAACAAAAAACATCTCTCTCTGTTTGTACATGTTATGCTCACACACCTGTTGACTTCTGCTAGAAATTACCTCCCTTGTCTCTTGTATTTAGTTTTTACTTTCCTAATACATTTCAACAGTGAAGTTTGGGAACGTACTGCCACCTACTGGCTATTTGCAATGCAGCATTGATATTGATTGCACTACTGATGGAAATGTTAATGACGATTTCAGGGGGTGGAAATGGAACACTTATGGGTAGTAAAGTAAATCCACTGGTTGATAAAATGGCCAGAGTGACTTATTTTATTAACAAAATGGAAATAAAAAATATAATTCCAATTTCTTAACAAGTAGTAAATGTTGTGGGTTGGATTTAAACTTTACACTTGCAGTAGATCCATTAAATCAAACTGGATTTCATCCAATGGTTTCATCTATCTTATATATGATCCTAGAGCAGAGAATTCATTTGAACTATCTACAAGGCATAGCTCACAAGTGGGAGCTCATCTCCATAATGACTTGATTAGCTATCCTACAACTACTAAAGCTCAAGTCATGAAGAGGTGCTTTATTGGCAATCCTGGAAAAGTATGTACTTTTATTCACTGAGCAAACAAAAATAGGAAAGGGATGAATTATGAATTTAGATATCATGTATAATCTAGCATCTTTCTATATCAATGCTGCCCAATATAGATGCCTGCTGGGTTTAACTGGGCAGCTGAGGTGATTTTTACATGGTGGGAATAAGTACTCTTACATTACCAGTGACATTTTGCTCATTCCTTCCAGAAACACCACACTGCCAAGATAAGGAAACATAGCAGGTCTGAGGGAATGGGATAACTATAGGTCTGACCAAATAACAAGACAAATCTATTAACAGATGTATGGAGAAAAAACAAACAAAAATCATGCAAAAGATCATCCAATTTACAAAATATTGTATAAAATCTGTTATTTATGTAAGTTGCATAAGTGTTAAAATATTAGCTCTGTCACTGAATGAGAATGAGCAAAAAATATACCATAAGGAGATATAAGAAAATTAATAAACAACTTGGCACAAAAAGTATACTACCGGTAATTGTTAATGATTTATATCTATTTGGTATTGTCTAAAAGATTACATAGTATTTTTATGCACATTATCAAAATAACTACAGCTTAAACAATCAATTAAAATATATATATCTCTAAAAAGCAGTATGTCCACTACTTTTTTAAAAAAAATCCTTTTTTTCAATTAATATTGTCTTCATAATTTTAGTTTCTACTAGACTCTCTTTCTATATTTTTCCAGTCGTCTGATGTCTTTTGGCATCTATCTGCTGTTAAATCCTTCTTTCTCAGCTTTCCAAGTAGCAACAGGTACTTAAAGGAATTAATATAGTATTAGAATCAATCATTTTTTTGGCCAAAGTAGAAAAAGCTTCTGAAGCTTTTGGGTCAAAAAATACTTTGCCTATTGCCTGTTGTTGCAGTATGGATTATTTGGTAATATTGGCTATGAACACTAGCTTTTGGAGATGGTTGGAAAATTGCTGGATATTATTGCACAATGCCTTTGTCTCAAAAACAGAAAGAATTTTCCAGAAACATTCTTATATATTGAGTAAAAGTAACCTGCAGTTGAAAAGAGGCTCCATTCTAATTTCCCAAAAGTACTGACAAGATCTTTGTATTATTAAAACTTTGGCAAGACATTGCCAAGAGATAGGTAAGCTTCTGCAAACATTTCCCACCCCAGGGAACTTTGTTAATATTTCTTGTTATTCAATTAACACTTCTAAAATTGCGAATATTGAAGACTAATGCCAAAGAAGTAATTACAAGAAAAACCCATGTTGATTTGAACTTGTTAGGAACATAGAGACAAAATGCTATTTGTTATGCATTTAGAAAAATTTTTGTTGCTTACAGGTCATAGCAATGGATGAAAAGGAGGAATTTACAATTCCATATTACTATAAATGACATGTTGCTAGCTTTCATTAGTGGTTATACCCAGATGCCAGCAGATGTGAAGCAGGAAGGCAAATATAGCTCTGATGTTACCAAGGGCTGTTTTGTACCTCCAACTGGTATTAAAAGAAGGACAAGACAATGGCCTTGGTGGTGGAGGTCACCAAGAGTGCAGTGGTATGTCTTAGATCAGGAAGATTTAATCACTGCATTTGATCATGCTATTCAGATCCCGGTGTTAATAACAGAAAGTGGATTAACTTAAATGAGGGAGATGTATATATCAGTGTCCTTGCAACCATGGTTTCTTACCAAGGAAGGATTCTCTCCCAGGATTAATGGAATTATCCCTTTTGCAAGTAGCAGGTGTAAAGTCTCTATTTCTGCTTCTGCTTGTTAAGAACTGCTTTATTCCTTGTCTAGAGTAAATCTTACTATACAAGCCCTTTATATTTTCACACATGGGAGAAAAGAATACAAGAAAGAAAAAGAAACAAGGCTAAAATATCTTGCAATTTCAAAGGAAGAAAGAAATAAAATATGCAGCCCACCAAGCTGCTTTATATGATTATGGCACTTAGACTCTCAAAGAAAAGGCATTCGGAAGAGATTTCAGTCGCCTCTCAGCTTTAGCTTTGTGACACATTTCCCCAAACAAATAAGATAATTTGCTGAAATGAGCTACCTTGCTGTTTTCCTTTCCTTTGAAGAGATCCAGTGCTACAACAGACAACCCATCAGAAATAATTAGATTATATGGCAGAATCCATAGAAACTATAGTGAGGAGAAAAAGGACTCCTATAGAATATCTTAGAAAGAACATATTTTATTACTATCTGTGAATATTTCAAAGACAGACTAACTCCAAATTATAAGAAATAGCAAGTGGGTGAAATCGTATTGTTCCACTGTTGGTCTTATCTAACAAATTATATCAGGCAGGAGGACAGCTCTGTTATCTGGTTGCGTGTTGTCCTAAGCTCTGATAAACGTTTATGGAAAACAATTTTTAACATAATATCTTTAATATAATTACTGTCTTTATTATACTAATATTAAAATAGCAATAAAAAACCCACCAAGAAATAGGCCACCAAATAAAAGAAAACCAGACTTTCTGATTTTATACCCCTTTCATTCATAATTACATCTATATTTCCCTATTGCATTCATTTAATACACCTCAGAACAGCAAACCACTTCCACTCAAGTCTATTACATTCTTTCTCTTAGTTTCACGGGTGCACAACATACCTATTTTTCTTTATGTAATTTAATGTGCTAACTCGTGCTGTTTACCAATTGCAATACTTTGCAAGTGTAATGGTGATGCTTTTACTAGAAGATTTGTAAGAAGGAATTAAACAGTAGTATGAACCTCTTTCCCTTAAGTGCATGGTATATAGAACTTATTGATTTTATATTGTTATGCACAGGTTGTCCTCGCTTAACGATCATAACTAGGCCCATAATTAAGTGGCTCAGCACATGACCTGACTCAGTTTTGTGACCATTTTTATGATGACTATGAAGCTAGTCCTCATGGTTGTTAAGTGAATCACATGGTCACTAAATGAACTACATGGACAAGTGAAACCATTATCCCAGTCATTTTGCTATTTTGGCAAACAAATGCAGAGTCCCTTGGGAGTTGGGCGGCATAAACATGCAACAAATAAATAAATAAATAAATAAAAACCTCACAAACCATGGTCAAGTGACTGCAGGACACTTCAGTTAGTCCTAAATGCAAGCCAGTTGCCAAGCACCTAAAATGTGATCACATGACCATCTCTCTCTCTCTCTCTCTCTCTCTCTCTCTCTCTGGTGTGTGTGTGTGTGTGTGTGTGTGTGTGTGAGAGAGAGAGAGAGAGAGAGAGAGAGAGATGTAAATTAGAGCACAGCCATAGGCAACTTTTTTTTTTTAGTCCATTGTAACTTTAAAGTCATTACACACTCAGTCATCAAATGAGGTTTATTTGTACTAGTTTAATACTGTGGTGTAGCACTAAGCATAGTTTTAGGTAATATTTGGATTATATTTTATTCTGCCTTGTTCTTGGTGAGATATCCATGTAAACCTCATTTTAACAGATTAATGGAGATTCTGCCATTAATTATGAATGCTATTAAAAAAGTATGTCATTATGGCAAATTAAGTTGTGTACAGAGCATGGTGGCATAGCGGTTAAGAAGCTGAGCTTGTTGACTGGAAGGTTGGCAGTTGGAGACCCAAATACCACAAGACGTGAACTCCCGTTCTTGACCCAGCTCGACTTCACAAATGTGAGTAGATAAATACCGTATAAGAGGCACCTTTTTACTCCCAAAAAGAGGGTGAAAACTTGGGTGCGTCTTATACACTGAATGTAGCCCCACCCAGCCACCCCCACCCTTTGGCCTCTGTCTCCCAGCAATTTACCTCCTTGCAGCAAACAGCACAGAGCCTGATTAGCACAAGCAACTGATTATTGGCCTCCCGACCATCAGCTGAGAGGCTGCAGGCAGGCCCACTGCTAAAATGAAAGTGAAACTAGAACTGCAAGGAGGCAACTTGCTGGGAGGCAGAGGCAGCATTTTATTTTCTTGTGCAAATCAGACTGCTGAAACTGGATGCAAGGAGGTAAGTCAATAACCATAAATGTCTATAGAATGTTCAAATTATTAGACTTATTTTTTACAGACTGCTTTATTATTGTTCTAGACAACCTAACAAAATGAAGAAGTTTAAAATAAATGCTTGATCTGAAATGGCGTTTTAACAGCATCTGTACAAGTATAATCTGAAATGTAACAGTGTCCTGTTTTAGTATTAAAATAAGGCAGCTGAGTTAAACCCTGACTTAGTCATGATTGGAATAGATCTATTTAAATAATTGGGAGGAGTTAGTGTGACTACATTTAAGAAAACTTTCTGGCATTAATATACTGCCATAATGTACATTTCTCCAATTCTTTGCTATTTCTATGGGTCAGGCACACATGCACAGAAATACACAGCAAACAGTGTATATCATCTGTACTATTTGCTGTTTGCTGGGAGGCAAATTGCTGGGAGGCAGAGGCAGATTTTTTTTTCTTGTTTTCCTCCCCCAAAACTAAGGTGCGTCTTATACTCTGAAAAATACGGTAGGTACCACTTTGGTGGGAAAGTAACAGCATTATCTGCACCTTAGCATATAGTCCTGCTGACCACATGACCACAGAAGCATCATTGGACAACGCTGGCTCCCTCAGCTAAGAAATAGAGATGAGCACTGCTCCCTAGAGTCAGACATAATTGGACAGGGGAAACATTTACCTTTTTAACCTTTAATTTGTATAATGATGTCAATATATAAATGATGGACATCACTGTTGTATGCAAATTCAGTTGCATTGAGGTCTGCTAAATCAAGGTTTTGCAATATGTAGTTTGAGGTTGTTTCTAGATCTATCATGAAGGCCTACAGTAATTCATATTTATTTTTCTTAGCAGCAGTAGTCATTGTATCATGTTATTCAATAAGATAATTCTGCCTCTTCAACCTAATGATGTCTTTCTTCCCAGTGTATAAAACTCATTTTTGCCAGTGGCCAAGAGGAAAGCATCCAGCAAGTGATCAGAAGTGAAAATTGTTAGTAAAATTTGAGCTGTTAAAATTTCAGAGTCAGAGTGTACACTGTATAAAATAATGGTAGTGGTGAATATTCAGTCATACGTTATTCATATAAATGGGGAAATACTGTTATGTATGCACAGTGTGTATGAATGTGTGTATGAAACCTTTTATTTTCTTGTTCAATCACGTCCGATTCTTGGAAATTGCCTGGACAAGTCCCTGCAGTTTTCTTGGCAAGGTTTATCAGAAGAGATTTGCCATTGCTTGCTTCCTAGGACTGAGACAAAGTGACAGGCTCAAGGTCACACAGCTGGCTTTTTGCCTAAAGCAGGACCAGAAGCAGAACCAGTTTCTAGCCTGATGCCTTAACCACTACATCAAACCGGCGTTCTATAAAACCTGTATTCCACCTTAATCTGGTTAGGCTTTAAATGTTTACATGTAAAGTATAATTTTACATTAATATTATACAGTATGTAGAGAGACAGACAATTTGTGTGTGTGTGTGTGTGTGTGTGTGTGTGTGTGTGTATGAATGTATATGAGCATGGGTGTGGGTATACACACATATACAAACATACACTTAGCATTATGCTTCAGAGCACAAGAACAGAAATGGCAGGAAAACCAAATCAGAGCTGAATTTTAAGAGAAATTTCAAAACTATAAACTCTATTGGATTGAGGAACAAAGTATATTAATTATTTTTGCTGGACGTTTTTTGTATTATATCATAAAATATAGATTTTTGTAGTGAATATGACTTTGCTTTGGTGACCTCCAAGTCTTCCATTTCAATGAGTGCCAGATTTTAGTTGGCCTTCCATTTTGCTGTCAGATCCTTATTTCAAGTCTTCAATGCTTCAGACACTAGGGGAACATGCCAGAGGGGGGTTTCAGCAGGTTCTAACCAGTTCTGGAGAACCGGTAGTGGAAATTTTGAGTAGTTCAGAGAACCGGTAGCAGAAATTTTGAGTAGTTTGGAGAACTGGTAAATACCACCTCTGACTGGCCCTGCCCCATCTATTCTCTGCCTCCTGAGTCCCAGCTGATCGGGAGGAAATGGGGATTTTGCAGTAACCTTCCCCTGGACTGGGGTGGGAATGGAGATTTTACAGTATCCTTCCCCTGCCACGCCCACCAAGTGATGCCCACCAAGCCACGCCCACAGAACCGGTAGTAAAAAAAATTGAAACCCACCACTGGAACATGCCCAGGTAAAGTGTCTTTTGCTTCTAATGATGTTGTCAATTGTATGTAGGCCCTAAGTGCTTATTTCAACTCAGACTAGGGTTTTGTTTTGTTTTTTTACATTTCTGGAGAAAACAAGTATGATTGTTTCTAAGATTATGGTTTTTTTAATGATTCCCTTATGTAGCAGCTATGGTGCATATAACTATTTTGTGAAGACACTGAAAATAAAAGTGAGCTAGATTGCTTATAAAAATATGACACCTTTTCTCATATTTTTCCGCATGAGTAGGAGTTCACTTTTTGAATAGTAAGAATTTTATGTCACGGGGGGATCAGGATTTTAGAGATGCTTAGGTGGGGCATGGCCAAAAAAAGGTTGGGAACCACTGGTCTATATTGAGGTGATTGGAATTTTGATTGGATAGAAAAGAATTAGACTACAATCCTATTAACATATATTTGATATTGCACTTAATAGAACTTGTTTTTCCGTAAATACTGTATATATGGATTGCCCTGTGAAAATTTAGTATGAGCAAATTAATGTACAGGTACTTCTGAGCCGTTGCACAGGATCAGCCATATTCATTTGTTTTAACATTAGTGCAAAAAATCCTGTGATTTTCCATATTTGTTGTAGATATGTATCAAATCGTGTTGGTTCAATTAATGTGTTAGCCACGAAGAAGTTGCTGTAAAATGTTTACACATTCTAGATGGGAGAAAGGAATGCATGCTGCTATATCAAGACTTAATCCTTTCTTAGATCTATTTATATGATCTTTTGCCTTCATTTACAATGAACAGTGATTGGAATTCCTCTGTATTTAACACAGTAGTGGGTTCTAAAACCCTTTACTACCGGTTTGCGTGCGACGCTTCTGTGGAGAGGGATGGGTAAGAAGAGTTTTTTATTCCAGTATTTTCTTAAGAAAAATAGCAATGTCTTATATTAGTTCAAGACTTACTTTCTTCTCAGGCTTGGGCATACATTTTAGTTCCTACATGGTTAGCTATTTCTAACCAGATACAGTACAGTACAGTATTTCTCAAAACCAATTTGAGAAATATACATCTAATTTTAATACAGAAATATTACTATTTTTCCCCAACCTCTTGAAATTTTTGATTTAAAATTAATGTAGAAAATCAGAAATAGGCTAACAATAATATAAACAAAACCATTTAAGAAATTCTAAAAAGCTCCAATTATCTTTATAGGGTATTGATGGAACTGGAAGGAATAAAGTAGTTCTGTCTAGGGTATTCCAGAGATATTTTGAGTATTCATAGCTTTCTTATGCCCAACACCTCAAAGAAATAATATTTAAAAAATATTTATGGTCAAAGACAGAATGCCTCCTACACATTGGAATTCGGGAGAACTGTTCTAGGGCTGGCCAGGGCTTTTCTTTTTTCTTTTCTTTTCTTTTCTTTTCTTTTCTTTTCTTTTCTTTTCTTTTCTTTTCTTTTCTTTTTTCTCTTTTCTCCTTTTTCTCCTTTTTCTCCTTTTTCTCCTTTTTCTCCTTTTTCTCCTCTCCTCTCCTCTCCTCTCCTCTCCTCTCCTCTCCTCTCCTCTCCTCTCCTCTTTTCTTTTCTTTTCTTTTCTTTTCTTTTCTTTCACAAATGTTTATGGCATCTACCAAAAGGATACAGAATGCCCACCCTACTAGATTTAATGGGATGGGCAGAAACAATCTCACAAGTAACCTAGCCCCATGCTATGTAAGACTTAAAGGTGACAACCAGCACTTTAAATAGCATCAAGAATCCAACTGGAAATCAGTGGAGCTCACACAACTGTGATATTATATGAATGTATCCACACTGTACCCATTACTGCATTCAGAATCAACTGAAACTGTCATAATTATTTATGCAATATATAACATATACATGATATCACATGATTCTGAATCTTGGATAAAAGAATTACATTAAATGCTCTACATGTGTCTTTCAGAGATTATCAGTGCCTTGAGATCTTATACAAAACCAGAAGAATGATAGTCATTAAATAAGTATATGACCATCAATGATTAATAAAGATTTTCAGAATAACATCAATGATTCTAGAATTAGGAAATATAGTACTTCTAATATATTAGGAAATTATTAAATTAGGAAAATACAGTATTTCTAATATAAATGAAGTTGTACTTTTATTTAAGCAATTGTTTAGAGTCTTTCTGCTTCCATTTTGCTATTATGTCTCCATATAGAAATAGAAAAACATATCCAGCAGTTCTAAACATCTCTAATGGACAATAAGATTTAACTATTTTTCGGTGTGATGAAGGAAATTGTACATGAAACACTATATAAATCAGTGTAATATTTCATCACTGAGGAAATTAAAAATTCAGTATACACTGCAATGCTATTCAAGATCTGAAAAATCTTGAGGGTGGAAATTGCTTTCAGGTTGCATAGAATAGTAACATAAAAATGAGTTAATAGGAGTTGGATAAAAAAAAAGTATGAATTCCCAATCCCTCTTTTGTCAAAGGATTACTTCCAAACTTCTAATCAAACATCAAACCAAAACACAGATTAATTATAAGCGCATAACCACCTAAAGGATAACAAAGCAGACTTGGAAGACCTTATGAAGAAAACTGATTATTGTTGGCTAGATCAGCATAATTTTCATAAACCATTTAACCACAATATGTTTTGAGCAAAACATAGTTTGTGCTTTCCCTCTCCATTGATCTAAGGTAAATAATGGCTATAAAAAAAAGGTAAAGGAGTCCCTACAGATTTTACTCCTCTAGCAGTTGCTGACGGTATGGGATGGTGCTCATCTCCGTTTCAAGGCCATTGAGCCAGTGCTGTCCACAGACATTCCTGTGGGTCATTTGCCAAGTAACAGAGCCCTGTTACCTTCCCACTGAAGTGGTACCTATTTATCTACTTGTATTTGCATGCTTTCAAACTGCTATGTTGGCAGGAGCCAGGGCAAGGTCGGGAGTGTACACCATTGTGTGGAGCTCAGGTTTTGAACCTGGATTGCTGGCTTTCCTGCTGGCAAGCCCAGCATCTCAACCACTGAACCAACATGCCACCCCAATAAGGGCTTTAGCAACAGTATTTTTTTGATCTTAATCTTTGCAGTTTTCTTTTCACTAATAGGGAATTTTCAGTAAGATGCCTCAAAATATATTCATGTATATGGGAGCCAACATATGTAATTTACATTGCACTATTTAAAAAATGGTGATGAAATTGTCGTTTAAATAGTAGGAAATTGAGTAGATTCTATCATCAGCTACAAGAGTTGTGCTACTTTTCCGCAAGGATTTACAAATAAGAGTTATATACATTCTTAATGAAAACATGCAGAGAATTGCTCTGAAAAAACTAATGAAATTGTTTAGACTATTTTCAGAATATCAAATGAATCTGAGGTATATCGGTATATACTTTTAAAAAGCCCACAAAAAACTTTTCTATGATTGGGATATATGGTTGTGAAGATTCTGCAGTACAATCTTTTTGGTGCATTACACTTCCATTCTCAGTTCTTGTCAAGTCTCCAATTACTGCCAATATCAAATGTTAACATGAACACAAATGGAATTCTTTGGGTTGATTTCCTCTCTTAAGAGGTAGAAAGAGAAAGCCATAAGATATTTTCTTTTGAGATACCCCTTGAGTATACTGTGTTTCCCCAAAAATAAAACCAGGATTTATATTAATTTTTGCTCCAAAAGATGCATTAGGGCTTACTTTCCAGTTGGCTCTTATTTTCGGGGAAACACGGTAGTATAATAACTTCATGTTTCAAAAAAAAAAAAACCCTGCCTTTATTTCAGACATGAAAAAACTACTGAACTTTTTTAAAGAATAATCTCAAACACATTACATATGCAACAATCTTAAAATTAACCAGTATAAGCAATGAATAAATTCCACGCAACTAAATTAAAATAAAGCTACGATTACTCAATTAAATAAGTTGAAAGTAATTAATTTAGGAAATATTTAACACATGTGTAATTTGTCTGTTATATCTGGGCCAATATATACTTGAAAATTGAGTTCAAGTCTGATAGCTACATGGATAAATCCATAATTGAAAACAGTATGGAAATAGTTAGACATTGCTTTCTTCAAATATGTGTGTTCCACTTACCAGGCTGCTGTACAAGTCATGGATTTCTAATGGTCTCCATTCCAAGCATTAACTCTTAGCTCTTTAGAAGCCAGCCTGTCAGCCCTGGTGCTACAACTGGTTGTGAAAGACTCACAGAAAAAAAGATGGGTAAATTAGCTGCTAATGATTTAAATAGCTTTATTCTAAATCCAGACTTTTCTGCCTTTCTTATCAACATTTTTAAAGTCTGGAGTATTGTGGGCAGGAGCTTGCTGTTGGAATTCTAAAGTCCCAGAGCACTTTAGCTTCTTCATTTCCTATACTTCATTTATTTTGTGGTCCCACCAGTAAGTTTAGTTTTGAGGCAAGTGATATTTCTTGCAGATCTTTCAGTGTACCATTGTAGTTACTTTGTCATTCCATTGAAATCAGTTTGTGCAATCCGGATCATGGACATTATTATAATAGCTGGAGACAGAAGAATAGAAGAGAAAGAACTGGAGAAAATCAAAATACAAATAGAAGTAGAACGATTGTGGCAAAAGGAAGCATAGATAGTCCTAATAGTAATAGGCAGCTTAGATGCAATTCCAAAATATCTGGAGCACCACTTGTAGCTTTACTTGGAAAGTTTATATCCTGCAACAGTATCTTAAACACCCTTAAGGACCATCTGCGTATCCCAGATCTTTGGAAAGGACTTGATAGGTGGACAAATCCAACTCTGTGCTGTTTCGAAATTGCTGAACACATTTTAAATCAACGAACAGTGCAAAACACAGAAACCACATAAAGCAAAAGAGAAGAAATTGCAGATAAAACAACTCGGATGAGTATGAATAAATGTGAATGAGTATGACTAAATCTTAAAAACCTACTACCTTCGGATTTGAAAAAAGTATGTGTTGATATTATTAATATGCATCTCTCTCTCTCTCTCTCTCTCTCTCTCTCTCTCTCTCTCTCTCTCTCTCTCTCTCCTCCCCCCATTTAACTTATTATAATCATAAAAAAGATGAATTCCAAGAGGATGAAAGACATCCCTTATGATATATATAATAATGTTTCACAACAAATGATAACACCTATCATCTTCATCTCTCCAGTTTGAATTTTCCAGAAAAATAGGAGGATCTTCTTCATCATGAAAAGGAAATATTATAGGGTTCAATCCCTTCCAACCATTGGCAACTTCTACAAATTGAAATTGAACTGCAAGTTTAAAAATTATTATCTGGCTTTGCTGATAGATGGACTGTAAATTTTCTTACAAGGTTGTATGGTTCTCCAGAACAAGAAAGCCTAAAATTTTATGAACTAGGGGAAACCACCATATTCTTTGTCTTTGAATACTAGGTAAAATTTGATACCAATTACATTTGAACTACATTTAGTTCGTAGCGTGTTATACCAAGATTGCAGCAGATGGTTAGAACATCTGGCCTGATCTTTGTAGTCTCTTCATGCTTCCTCATTCCCTTTTTTGTGAATTGCTTGATGAGAAGTTTTGGAAGCTGAAGCTTATAATTATTTGGTTATCATTGCTTTTTAAATAATGAAAGAATATAAGCTACAATATGAAGCATGTTCACTTGACATTTAAATCAACAGGAAAAGTATTAATCTAAAATATATTATTTTTATTCTTTCACAAATCTAATATTTATCAAAAGCCTCACTCAACATAAATCTATTTTGTAAATGCTTTTGATCTGACTAAAGCTTAAAGCATATATGAATACTACTACTACTACTACTACTACTACTACTACTACTACTACTACTACTACTACTAATAATAATAATAATAATAATAATAAAAACTTAATATGAGCAAAGCACCATTATATCTGCAGAGCGGTTACCATCTTCTTATAGTGACTATCAATATGTGTCTTTCAAAATCTCATTGTTTTAGGGAAACATATGCCCACATAAGATAATGTACAATACCACACAGAAATGTAAGAACATTTGTTAATCCTAATGAATTCTCATTGAAAATGATGGAATGTATTTTAATTGTTTATCTGATTTATACAATGAACTTGAATGTATCTCCTCATACAATCTCTGTGTTTTTATTAATAGTGTTCAATTTAATTAATTTAAAGAAATTCTTATGCAATGGGGTTAGAAAGCAACTGCATGCTGCAGATTGCCCATTTCTTATTTATAAGATACAAACTTGACCATTAATAAGTTAGTCATGTGTTATGGATGTTTAGGGGCTTCATTTGTTTTTTTGCTTAGGAACTAAAGGTGCTCTAGGGATGTAAGAATACAGGGTCATTTTTCAATGTCAGGTAAGATTCTGTAATTATAGTGCATCTATATGCCCATGGGTTTTCTATTTTCCCAGTGCAAGCCTCCTTTGTGTGTGTGTGTGTGTGTGTGTGTGTGTGTGTGTGTGTGTGTGTACATAGGCTTATACTGGTACTAGTCAAAATAATCAACGAGAAATCATTTCAAATTTACCAAATGGGGAGAAAATGACATTTTTTTTTATTTTTTTGTCAATATAAATAGTAGTTTCAACACGGACTATATTTTAAAGATTACATTACAATTTTATAAGTTCTCCAGTGAGCTGCAGTTTAAATGAAAACATTTCAAATGTACTTTTTGCCAACAATTTCCATGTATATGTTTAATGTTTCTGTTTCTCCAGCATAAAATCCCATGTGCCGAATACATCAAGTCCCTGCCCCATACCTGAAAGACAGCAAAGAAAGAAAATATTTAAAAAGCAATTCCAGTTCATGATCTTTATAGAAATAAAGGTGAAAGATTAACATTGCTTGTTCTGATCTATCTCTTCATTAATCTTCAGAGCTATATTGCTAAAAAGATAAAGGGTGACTCAAACAGAAAGGGAAGAGAAACACCCATTCAAGTTCACGCTTCCTTTATGTAATTCTCCTAGTGCCCCATCATTATCAACTTAAGTAGATAACTGGACAGCAAGATTATAAAATCAATTAATTTCAAGTCTTCCAAGGTTGGACTTTATCCACAACTGGCTTGCTTCAAGCTGTGACAAGATCATTTATTATCTTTTTAGAAATTCCTTCAATCTCTGATCTGTAGACATTATCAGTGTGTTCCTCTAGCCCTCACTACCATCTTAATCACATGTGTATTTTAAATCTATAAATTTTATGTGATTTCTCCCAACTAAACTGACAACAATAAACTTAATTGCCTCAAAGTAAACTTTGATATGTAGATTTATGAATTAACAGAGGTTCTTGATGTATGGACAAAAATAATACTATTATGTATTCACTCAATGAGCTGTATTGTAGAAGGTTATAGAACATTCTGTATCTTCACTGTACTTTTCTGTCCTTATTTTGAATAAGAAAAATACAATTGCCTAATTGCGACAAAGAATGAAAAAGAGAAAAAAAATAATTTTCCTTCCGTGAGGTAGTATGTATATTACATTTTCACTTTCCTAGGATGAAAAATTTTAATAAAACACCTAGGTTACTTTATGTTCAAGGGTCACAGGTCCAGACTAAATTGCTGAACTTTCTTTCAAGTATATAGGTAATATATTATTGAGCTCCAGCATAAGATTTGATCTATTGCTAGAGTAAAATTCACACAATCATCATTTTGCTTAGAGATTTTTTTCTTTTCAATTTGAAGTTAATATGGATGAGGTAAAATAATCACCCAAAAGCACTATTCCAAACTAAATAACTAATTTATCATGTGCCAAGAAGTTTTCAGAAGTTAATTTATAATAAATGGATGAAGTATTTCAGAAGCTAAAACAGCATTTACTGTATTTTTAAAAAAGGCTGGAGTGAAGAGACAAAATGATCAGGATCAACCACAATTTTCCATTTTTAATAGCTTTGTGAATAACAACAACAACAACAATAATAGTAATAAAGACTTTAATGATTTCACCACAGGTTTTGTATTTTTCTTATATGAATTTACGTATTTACTTGTACATCACCCGAGTCACTCTGTGAGGGAGATATATGGTTTCTAAATGTTTTACACACACACACACACACACACACACACACACACACACACACACACACGGGGAGGGAGAGGGAGAGGGAGAGGAAGAGAACTTTTGATTTGCACCGATTTCATCAATCAAGCTTACAGGATTAGGGACTACTTGTTGCCAGTGTTTGATTTATATCATTATATTACAATTATATTTTGAAGCAGATGACTACCAAGGATGTTGAAAAAATTATAAATGTGAAATTTGCAAACACCTAAAGACAGTTGTTAATCCCCATCATTACCCTATTGAAGTTTTTGGCAGACATTGAAACCAGACAGGCCAAATCATCACTTTCTCACAGCCAAAAAAGGATTGTGCAAAAAAATTTATTACAAAAAACATTAGTGCCATATCCTTCCCAATTTTATGGAGTACTTTTTTTCCAAGTGAATTTCAAAAAGATTCCATGAAATGGTTCAGAATCAGAAGGAAAGAGCAAAAGAGTCTTATTCCTAATTATCTTCCTTATTTCATAGTTGATTTTGAGTAGATTGACAATACATGTAGCACAATGGTTTAATTGAATCATCGGTTTATTGGAGAAGATGATTTCCAATGTTGGAAAGCCAAATGGGGTGAAGGAATCACCTTCAATACTCTTAACTTTTAAAAATCTAAGTACCAGATGGAAACAGTTTAAAGTAAAAGAACAAAATGTGGTAGGATAGTCTTTAGTTTTGTTAATTTTAGCAGAAGATCACTATTGATTAAGCCAACTTTCCAGAAGACTGATGTAAATTACAGAAAAAAAGGAATACAAGGGGAAAGAATAAGGTCATGCACTAACTTAACCCATATGATGCACAGAAACAGTAGTGAAATCGGCATGATACAATTTAGAATATGCTGCTCTTACTTTATACATAAAACTCATTTATTCTATATATGTCTGCCTGAATTCAGAAGTTCAACAAAGACTAATGAAGAAAGATGGAGAAACAAAAAATGCTGTGATATTTCTTATATTCTTAAAAGTTTAAGCAAATAGGGCTGAGTATCTTGAAGTTGGCAGCTTGTTACAAATGCTTTCAATCTTAAATCATTACATGCCACAAATGTATTTTACTTCAAAGACAATTGTATGCTGCTTTGTAGGAAAAGAGACTCAGATTTGTAGATAAAAGCCCATTTAAAATTTTAGCCAATCTATATATATAAAATGTGTGTGTGTGTGTGTGTGTGTGTGTGTGTGTGTGTGTGTGTGTGTGTGTGTGGTCGTGG
>QLTV01003323.1:3155520-3165580 GCA_003457575.1 Thermophis baileyi | reverse complement strand
GCGCCCCTCTGGGTGTGTGTGTGTGTGTGTGTGTGTGTGTGTGTGTGTTCCAGCATAACACTGGAACGCCTCGAGCAATTTCAACCAAACTTGGTACACAGAACAAATACTGTGGGGGAGAGACCCTCCTGGTGTGTGTGTGTGTGTGTGTGTGTGTGTGTGTGTGTGTGTGTGTGTGTGTGTTCCAGCATAACTCTGGAAAGCCTGGGCCATTAAGGAGAGCGAGTGCGATGTCCTGGAGCGGCAACTGTTAGAGAGGCAATAGTTAATGATGTCAGTTCCTTCGCAGGCCTGGGCCATTAAGGAGAGCGAGTGCGGCGTCCAATTGTTTGTGATGTCAGTTCCTTCGCAGCTTCCTCTGGAAAGCCAGCCGTGACATTCGCCCTCCAGTGGACCAATGGGGAAGCGCTTGATGTTCCCTTCTCTTGGCAGAAGGCGCCCCCTGGTGGATTTGAGGCAAAGTGCCAGGATCGTAGACAGGGCGGGAAAGAGGAGCACATGGGAGGGGGAAGGCAGAGGGCAGGGATGATGGGCATGGGAGCAGGGGGAAGAAAGGCCCCTCTCAATGGCTCCCTGTCAGACAAAGGCTTCAACGTCTGTGCTTATTTTCCCCCTTTTATATTAACCCAAATGCAAAAAACAAACAAATAAAAAACAAACAAACAAAACATAAACCCCCTAGGCTCTCAGCTTTAAGCAAAGAGGCCAAGTTGTCAGGGGAGGTGCCTGATAATGCAGATAATCACCTCAAAGGCTGTTCCCTGTTGTCTAATACAGGATTGGGATAAATAAATACCCGGGCAACGCCAGGTTATCAGCTAGTATAGTAAATAAAAACAGATTTATTTGATATATGCCAGCAAAGTTGTAATGAATTCTGATACAACTGTATAAGCCAGTGATGGCGAACCTTTTTTGGTTCGCCTCCCAAAAGGGTGTGTGTGCACACGCTAGCGTGCGCGCACGTGCCCACACCCATTCCCTCCCCCCACGCATGCACGCAACCCCCCCGCACTGCCCCCTGCGCATGCGCACACCCCCCCCACCCCCCGCGAATGCGCAAAGGCCTCACTGAAGCCTGAGAAGGCCGTTTTGCCTTTCGGAGGCTTCAGGGAAGCTTCCTGAAGCCCCGGACTGTGAAAAACGGTCCAACGGGCAAACCGGAAGTTTGGAAAAACGCACTTCCGGTTTGCCCGTTGGGCCGTTTTTCGCACTCTGGGGCTTCAGAAAGCTTCCCTGAAGCCTCCGGAGGGCAAAACGGCCTTCCCCAAGGCCAAAAATCAGCTGGCCAGCGCGTGCATGTGTGCTGGAGCTGACATAGGGGAACGCCTCGCGTGCCCTCTGATATGGCTCTGCGTGCCACCTGTGGCATGCGTGCCATAGGTTCGCCATCACTGGTATAAGCTAACTTTTCTCCTTTTATTCATTTTTTAAAAAGTGTTGCAACCCTTATTATATATTTCTAATATCAGAAATATATGTAATTTCCTCTCCTTCTTTCTCTGTCTAATCATACATGTGTACATCCAGTGAGAGTCCAAATCATCCATGTTACTGGCAGAAGTGTAATCTGATTGGGCTATAGCAGACTAAATATGTTTGTGTAAAACCATGTCCGTTATGTAGAAAGAGATGCTTAAAAATGATATGTTTATTCAAACAATTACATGCTATGATAAAAAACCTGCATTCTATACTCATTTTCGTGACAATGGAAAAAAGGAAAAAGAATAAAACACTCTTCCTGCAGGAATCAGAGTGAGGAAGAAAATTTAAGAATCTTGGAATTATAGGCTGAAGAATAAGAAAAGGTCTTCTGCTTACCATATTCTAAAACTTCTACTGGTCAATAGGATCAAACATATAGTAAGAGAATGCTTCTTTACCTGCACTTACAAGGAAAATGATCTTTGTACAATAGATATCAAGGACAAAGCTAGGGCAGATTTCTTCTATCCAATAAACTTCTATGATTGTATATGTTTGTATGTGCCAGTCATGAAACGCCTGTTATCAATCTGTGGAAGAATGTGAAAGGAAAGTAGTAATGATAGGGTTCCACAAAAAGCTGCAGAGAGGAAAACTGTTATTTTGTCATAAATTTTGCACTCCTGTGGCATAATTTTTATAAACCTGACAGTAGAAAATATTATATCATGTCTGAACAGAAACGAAACATAAAGAAGAGAGCGCAGCCAAAAAATACAGGAGGTCTGGAAGAGAGCGGGACAGATAATGTCATAACACCAGCAGAGATGGAGGCAAGGTTTTGAACTGAACCACTGAAAAAGATGCATGACAGACTTAGCAGAGAATGGAAACCTAGAAAAGCAACTGTTCTGAATTCTGTTTTAGCAGAAGGAAAGTTTGTACGATATGTCAGACTTACTGGCATCATATTTTTTTGTATCTTGAGTGCTGATCAACTTCTTGTCTTTACTTTAAGAAAATTATACCATAGTAGCGTTCAGAGTACATTACTTCCCAAGAAACCAAGATTGTCAGCAATGCTTGCATCTCCATGTTAAATATGATTTTCTCAAGGAAGTCACCAGATTAAACTAAATAAACACTCAAAGTGAGCATATACAGGTAGTCCTCAATTTACAACAGTTCCTTTAGTGCCCATTCAAAGTTACTAAACTTTGTTACAGAGCCTCGGTGGCACAGTGGTTAGAGTGCAGTACTGTAGGCTACTTCTGCTGACTGCCAGCTACCTGCAGTTTGGCAGTTCATATCTCACCAGGCTCAAGGTTGACTTCCATCCTTCCAAGGTGGGTAAAATAAGGACCCAAATTGTTGGGGGCAATATGCTGACTCTGTAAACCGCTTAGAGAGGGCTGTAAAGCACTGTGAATAGGTATATAAGTGCTATTGCTACTAAAGCATTGAAAAAAGGGACTTATGACCCATTTGTCACACGACTGTAAGAAAGGTCGTAAAATGAGGCAAAACTCACTTGACAGCTGTCTTTCTTAGCAACAGAAATCTTGGGCTCAATTGTGGTTGTAAATCGAGGACTACCTGTATTTAGGAGTGGGTTGTCAAATAAAGTAATGCCAGTGTTTTGAAGAATAGGAAAGAAGGGCAAATAACCTCTGTGTTATAGTGCTCTCTTCTGAGCATCTAAACTCAAATTGGAAAGAAAAAAAGAAGGATGCAGGATAACCTACATTCATGCACACTTTAGACCTCCGTCCTCAGCACCTCTTTTTTTTACTGATGAACTCTAAGATATGCAGACGTTCAATGCCTTTTTCACTTAAATACATTTTTCCTCTTGGTTGCGGAATGTCCTTTTTCAGGAAAACAATCACAAAGAGACTGTCCACAGAGTCCAAACTCTAATAAAAATTCCTTCAGACTTTTCTGTTTTAATACAATAAGATTAGTGATGGGCTAAAGTATAACAAACCCATAGCCATTGGGCATATCTGCCCCTTCTGCTTGGCCCATCATAGTATGGCTACCCAAAACTTCCTAAGTACAGAAGACATGATGTGATGGTCCTCTTAGCACCAGCCCATTACATGGGCACTTAGCAGCTGTTTGTCCAGCTTTAATTCAAAACTATCATTTTCTAATCCAAGCAGTCTTCCAGTGGTGGGATTCAAATAATTTAACAATTGGTTCTCTGCCCTAATGACCAGCTGGGTAGGCGTGGCTGGGTGGTCATGTGACTGGGTGGCCGTGGCCATGGTGGGTGTGCTATGGGACTCAGGGCTGGAGGTGGGGCATGCTTGGGGGCATGGTCATGGTGGTCATGGCCGGGGTGGTCATGGCCATGGTGGGTGTGCCATGGAACTTGTGGGGGGGCACTTGTGGTGGCCAAGTGCTAAGGCAGGACTTCCCTTAGACCCTCCCTCATGCTCATTATGCAGGTAATCCTCCAGTTACAAATGTAATAGAGCCTGCCAATTACATTTGTAACCTGGGGATTCATTTGATTGAATCACGTTAAATGAACGTGATCACTCCCTGCTTTCCCCAATGCATTTGTTAATCAAATGCGCAGGTCATTAAATGCACATGAGGTATCTCAGGCTGGGGAACAGCATGTGGGGCCTAGTGCTGGAGCAGACAATCCAAGGAATTCTGCACCCTTTGTACTTTTATCGCCCGTCTGTTTCCCTCCTATATTTCATATTATTCCCCTCCTTCTATCTCGCTCTCTTCCTTCTACCTTCTTTCTCCTTCTTCTCTTTCCTACTTCCCTCCTCTCCTTCTCTCCCCTTCCTTCTCTACTTCCTCCTGCTCCCTCTTGTGCTTTCCCTGAGTAAGTCTAATCATAATCCATTTCATGTTTAACAGACGGGTAACTCAAATCCCTAACTTCATTTAATCATTGGTGCTACTCTTAGACTTATATTTTCCCCATATCCACATTTCTACATATATTATAATATTCTAGGTATATTTACTACTGTCCTAATGCTGCCTCCTTTGCCACCTATTTTTGTCGCCTGGGTCTACCACCTTTAATTTTCCACTTTCTTCTGATTTAATCGCTGTTACTTATCTTCCATACATGTTCATTATCTCTTGTACCTCATTTCATTTATCCTTCAAATCCATCCTTTTTGTGTTTTTAGTTTTGGGCCATACTCCTCCCTTTCCTTAATTTTTATCTTTACTCATTTTATTTTTATTCAGTCATCTCTAAATGCCCTTAATTTCTAATCTCTTTTACCTTTTCAAGTCCCCCTTTCACCTTTATTACTCAATTTTTCTTATTTTAACTTATCCTCAATATTTAAACGAAATCTAACCTTGCCGTTACACTTCCATTGGCTGGTAACACTACCAATTTCCCAATATACAAAAACCCACTAATTATCAAAAATATCTTCAACATAAAATCAAATTTATGAATTATATAATTCTTATATAAAAACCTTTGAAAGTAATAGTTATATAAATTTTATAACATTCCAACAATTTCACCTACTGTAATGTAATTTATTTCCTTTCGTCCTTTCTAAGTTCATCATCAAAATTTAATTTTCACTTTTTATAATATATATCATCATATACCAATCTTATATAAAACCCTTATAACATAATTAATTATACACAATAATATTGATGCAATTGAATCTATTAACATGTCTTTTTATCCCTCTTCCTTTCCATTACAAACCTTGTATAGAAACCTTTTAAAATAATAATTATACACATTTATAGCATTCCAACAATTGCACCTACTATAATATACCTTATTTCCCTTTTTCCTTTCTAAATTCATCCCTTTTAAATCATCATCAAAGTTTAATTTTCACTTTTCATAATTTATATCATCATATACCAATCTTATATAAAAACCTTATACCATAATTAGTTATACACAATTAATAACATTGATACAAATAAATCTATTAACATATTTCATATTACCCCTCTTCCTTTCCATTAACCTTCCCCTCTTCATCCATTCTCTTTTGGTGTGGGTTTTTCCCTTTCCTCTCCTTCTCTTAACTTCTTCTTTTTCTTTCCTTTATTTTTATACATATAAATTCTTTTTTTCTGAATTCCTTTTCTTTCTTTTAAGTATATTATTTGCTTAAATCTCCTCACAATTTCTCCTCGTCCCTTCTCCTTATTACCCCCTCTGTCTTTTGATTGGTTCTTCTGAACAAAATGCTCCCCCCTGTCTACTCTTTTCTTGTCACTGTGGAATCATCTGTTTGTTTTTTATTTTCAATTTCTTTGTCTTCAATGTAATTTCCTTGTTCCTCATTTTTATTCTCCAACACTGTGCATTCTGAGTGCTCTATATGTTCCAACTTCATTTCTGTTTTCTTATTACCTCAATTCCAAAAGATAAGTTTTTATATCATCATGAATATATTTTAACATCCCAATTAATTCTTCATACATACACACTTCCATACTGTCAAGTTACAATTATTAAAACTTTTTTTTAATTAAATCTCTCTTTATTGAAGCTTAAATCCATATAGTCTCTTTATACTTCAGTATTCTGGTATCCAATTTTAGTCTGTTCCATTCCAGTTCAAAATCTTGTTATCTTCCATCACCATAATAAGTCAAAATCAAACACTATAACACATCATACACTCCTTTCAAGTTCTCACAGTTCCAAGTTATCTTTGTGAGCAAGGTCAATCCCCACAGCTGCCAGAAAGTTTTTTCCCTTTTTTTTCTGTCTTTCCACAAGCTGTTGTAATATTTTCTTTCAACCAGCAGATGGCATTGCCAGATTCCTGATATAACAAACCAGTTATTTAACAGAACTCTCCAAAATGCTTTAAATCCACATATGGGATATTTTCTTCAAATTCATTATTCTTTTTCAAATTTCTTTAATTTTCACCAAGTCCAATTGCAAAAACATCAGCAATCTTCTTGGGCTTTAATCTCCATTTGTCCAATTCTCTCTATGGTATTCCCAATTGCTGGATAGCCACTAGTTTCTGCTCTGGGATATCTTTTACTGTCTCATTTTAAATCTTCTTTTATCTTTAAATTGGCCACACTCACCCAGCTTCAGTACTTTACTTCCACACCGCTCCTGCACAAACGCTTAGATCTTTTCACCCAGGCAATCCACAAACTCTTTATTTCAATCGTTCCATTGTGGCCGTCTCAGCTAATGGCGACGAGTCGCTTTTCACAGCTGCTGGTCGGGAGGTTGGTGCTGGCTTCCTGGGGGGGTTGCAGATACCCCCGGACCACCGACCTGTGCCTCCCCTCTTCACCACCCCTCCAGGGTGGCTCCAACCTGGTTCCAGATGGCTCCGGGTCCCCGAACAACTGGAAATTCGGCGTTTCCCTCGGAGGTTCTGAGGGAAATGTCCGTGGTGCCGAGATGTTGGCCACGCCCCTGGATTACTTATTTTTTGAAGATCTCCAGAGGTCCAGAAGAGGCTGACCCACTGGCAGAGAAGCCAAAGTGTTTTATTCAGATGGTGGCAAAGCTGTAAGAACGTGAAATTTAAGGAAAACATTTTCACTAGCTTCTAAGTAAAAGACTTTCGGTTAGGGCCATGTGGCCAGCAGGCCTCCTGCTTTAGGACAGCTTCAGGGATTGAGGTAGCAACAGCAGCCAATCAACGAGGAGCTTGCTTCCTTTGTCTCATTGAGCTGAACTGCAAGCCCCTTGTTGATTGGATGCCACACCCCAATCCCTGAAGATGCTCATTTGAACTAGCCAGTCAGCAGCAAGCAGGAGGCTGCTCCATGCTGGCCAACTGGGCCCAAACTAAGCCTCCAGGCCCTCATAGCAGAGAATCCCGTCTTTTATCCAGATGGGAAAAGCTGTTTTCCTTACATTTCACTTCTTACAGCTTCACCGGCTTCTGAATAAAAGACTTTGGCTTCTCTGCCACAGAGAAGCTGTGTCAGCCTATTCTGCAGTGCTTTGAAAAGTAAGTATAGTAAAGCCATTCTGGAGGCCAAAACGGGGCCTGGGAGGGCTGGATCGGGCCCACGGAGGCTCCATTTCAGACTGTAACAGGCTGGGGAAGACCTCTGTGGGCCCGATCCGGCCCTCTGAGGCCCCATCCGGGCCTCTGGAGGCTCCATTTTGTAACAGGCCGGAGGTCTCTGGAGGCCCAAACGGTGCCTCGAGGGCCTGTTCTGGCCCACAGATGCTCCATTTTGGCCTGTAACAGGCCAGGGGAAGCCTCCAGGTACCCAAATGGGGCAAGGCTGAGCAAACAGTTAGCAACCGGTTCTAGTGAACCAGTGCAAACCTGCTGAATCTCACCAGTCTTAAACCCTTCAGTCTGCACAATGGTGTTCCAGTCTAGTAGCAGCCTCAGGTCCCATGGACTACAGTTCTTGGCATATGCCTTCCCACCTCCAGCAATTGTCTGCTGGTTGGCAGTTTTTTTTTTCATATTAAAAAATATTTCTTTTTAAAATATTCTTGTGATTGATCTAGTCATGACCCATTAAGCTGATCTTCTAACTTAGAAACTCATGTTTCTTATGGTATGTCAAAGCATCACTGCAACTATACCTTTGCATAGCCATTATGACAATCTACAATAGTGTTTCCAAACAAAATAAATGAGAAAATATGTAATGGAAATTCAGTTACTCAACTGGGACTGAGACCATATTTCACAATGGTCACAGAAATCTCAGCAAAACTGTTACATGTATCAGAAGAATTTTTTTTAATGTTTTGAAAGTGCTTAGATGCAAAATTAATATTTATGTTTGTAATGGAAAAATAGAAGTATTCAAGAAATGCCACTCACATAAAAATTTATCTGCAATCTTTTGAATTAATTGTAAAGTAAAATTGCATTGATTTGAAAATCTGGTGGGGGAATAATTTCTATCATTGGATAAAATTCAAGATACTGGTGAACAAGAGCTATCAGATCTACTCTATGTTGCAAAAAATCGGAAGAACAACAGATAGCAGCAATGTATTTAATCTTCTCTATCAATTTACTCCATCTAGTGACTGTTGAGAATTGCAATCCCTTGGAGATACATAGAGATTTTGGCATTTTGAGATGTATAAAGTTTTGCTGTTCAGAGAACAAATTAAATTTACTTCTAAAAAGATGATATCTTACAAAGAACAATCTGTGAATCTGAGATATTTCCATCCAATTACCTGGCTCCAAATCACTTACGTTAACAGTGTAAGAATGGTACAACTGTACAATATGAACTCAGCAGTATCTTGTTTAGTCTGCTGATCAGCCCTCTGATCAGACAGGATTACAGAAAAATACTTCTCTTACTATGTTTGCAATAGCACAACAGTTTTATTTACTTTGATCTTTTTTTTAAACAAAGCAATCACACTCCAATTAACAAAAGCAATATGATTGAAAATGAAAGCAGGGGAAAGTTAAACAAAGCATATGTTGATTGACACATGCAATATCTTTTAGAAAAAAAGCAATGGTAAAGTTGTGGCTTTGCTGTAAAATAATCATACCATATCAGATTTTGACACCATCTCACTTTCTTTAGCATGGTAATTTCTCAAAACAAAAGATATAATTTAATTTAGTCTGTAGAATTTTTAATATAGAAGAATTTAACATTCCCTGGACATTTTATAAAAACAAATGTCAAGAAATAAGCATTCAATTTGTAACACTCATGTTTCTTTGCTCTGTTTAAACTTCCAATGCCAGTGCATATTTCTGAAAATATTTATAAAAAGTGGTGGGAATAGATGCAGGTAATTTTTTTTTCCAGCAACAGCATGAGAAAGACACATTCTGGTGATGCCAAAATGAAATGAAGGAAAGGAAGGGAATGGAAAGGAAAAGAAAAAACAGAAAGAAGAAAGAAAGAAGAAAGAAAACAGAAAGAAAAATGAAAGGAAGGAAGGAAGGAAGGAAGGAAGGAAGGAAGGAAAAGAAAGAAAGAAAGAAAGAAAGAAAGAAAGAAAGAAAGAAAGAAAGAAAGAAAGAAAGAAAGTGACAAGTTGACAAACACAGCATTGCACTATACATCCCACTTATTTTATTCAAACATATACAGTTGATAACATTTGCAAAAGGGGTGTGGCTTATATTGTGGCACTAGGTCAATTATTTCCCTTTTTTTCAACCTGCAAATTCTGCTGGATCTTTATTTTTTCACTCTTCTTTCTTTTCTATTTATTTATTTATTTATTTATTTATTTTATAAAATTTATATGCCGCCCAACTCCCGAAGGACTCTGGGCGGCTTACATCATAAAAAATAAAACATATAAAAACAATTTAAAAAAGAAAGGGGAAAAAAAACAAAACCCCAACTATATTTAAAATAAAACATTCACACAACCATGCATGGGCCAATCAGAACAACTATTGGCCCTATGCCGCCCAACTCCCGAAGGACTCTGGGCGGCTTACATCATAAAAAATAAAACATATAAAAACAATTTAAAAAAGAAAGGGGAAAAAAAACAAAACCCCAACTATATTTAAAATAAAACATTCACACAACCATGCATGGGCCAATCAGAACAACTATTGGCCCCAGGCCTGCCGGAAAAGCCAGGTCTTAAGGGCTTTACGGAAGGCCAGTAAGGTGGGGGTAGTACGGATCTCGGGGGGAAGTTGGTTCCACAGAG
>QLTV01003323.1:3130850-3152531 GCA_003457575.1 Thermophis baileyi | reverse complement strand
GGCCGTCTCCCTCCCAGACAGCCGGTTGATTACAAACAGAGGCCATCTGTGAGTTGTTCCATTACAGTTTCAAAAGTTTTTCACTCTCTCAGAGGCAGGAAAAGTGTGTGTGCCTGGACCAAACAGTCCCGTTTCAGGTTTCAACACACACACAGCTGTCAGATCAGACCAGCAATTCACCCAAGGCCACATAGATAACAAGGAAAGGAACACACATCAGAATTAAAACCGTCTCTGGAACAAAAGCTTGCTTGGTTTGTTCCCCAGAAAGAAGGCAAAACTCAATCTGAGGTTTGGAGCACCAAAACAGGTCAGTTAGCCAGTCCAACCGCTGGTCTCTTCATAGCTCTTCATAGGTCTGTATATGATGTCTTTTTTATGCTGTCCTCATCCCAGCTTGATTTTCTTTATTATATTTAGAATTTTTTCTTCTTCTCAAAGATGCATAGTCTTCAGCTTTTATAGAATCCTATATAGAATGTATTGAAAAGTATTTATACTGATAGTTGGAACCAGGGGTGGGTTCTGCTTTTCTTCGCTGCCGATTCGCTCAGTGATGCGATGCATGCGCAGTGCTTAAAAAAAGCTTCTACGCATGCGCAGAAGCAAAAAACAAGATGGCGCGACCATAGGTGCCGCCGAAAGAACTGGTTCGGGGGTGTGGCAGGCCTGGGTCACTGCCGGTTCTAGCGACCCAGGCCACCGAGTTACTACTGGTTCTATAGAACCGGTCCGAACTGGGAGGAACCCACCTCTGGTTGGAACTGAATGAAATACTCATTCATACAAGTTCCGAAAAAGTGCCATAGACCAAATTGTGCCATAGACTATATTCCTTTACCTGAAATTCAGTTCAGTCAAGGTAGGAACACTGTTGGATAGATACTTTATCAAACCTTTTTTTTCTGAAATTCTTCTTAAACGTTTGGCTATGGCATTAATTCAAATTTAGCTTTGAAAGGTAAACTGGTGAGTTATTTGTGTTTTATAGCAATCTGTTTGGATTGCTGTACTGTGTTTCATGTGACTCTGTTAAAAGGAAATCAGTAAATACAAAGCACAAATATTAGGTTCAGAGATATTCAGGGATTGGTAAAAAAGCCAAATAATGGGCACAACCCTTCAGTCAAAGCCCTTCTTTTCTGCATAAGTTACATTTGCAACTTGCACAAAAAAGAGGGAGGGGGTGGGCTCTGCTCATATAACTGGTTTTTTTTTTTGACCCACCCACTCACCCTTTCAGAATCCCCTGACTGGGTTGCAGACAGAAATGGATGAGCATAACAGAACATAATTGTGTTTCTGTGGGGAAAAATTAAATAGTCTAAGGAGTTCTAGGTTAAACAGGAAAAGGAAGAGGGGAAGGGAAAAAACAATTTTCTGCAATTGAGCAGAAATATAACTCTTTTTTTTATATTTGCAGCAACATTGTTGCTCCCTGTGTGCACCCCAAATCAAGCAGATCATTCAACTTCTAGATAATCAATTGTTTCTAATTCTTACTTCATATTATTATGGATTTGAGGACTAGTCTAAAATAATTTTGCAGGATTTCACACATTTTTTAAATAACCATAGTACTGTAAAAGTACAATTAACAGAATTGTATACATGGTTTCTAAAGCATGTTAAAGCATTTTATAAAGGACATTTGATAGCTGGAGACATGATGCAGGTGTATCAACCCACAGGTGTTGGAATGAAATGACTAATGTATTTTCCTTCAGTAGTTCGAAAGAAGAATAAATGAGATCTGGTTTTTTAATTGGAACTAGAGAACCCTAGTCCCATTGGGTCATTGTTTCAGAGACATTTCCTTATCTAAACAGAGAAACATAATAACCATAATTTGATAAAAAAACAATGGTAGTGCAAGTGCTTCCAACTTCATGCTGATTTCCCAATTGAGTTTCTTTGGGAACTGGCAAGGAGCCTTCCTTCCTTCCTTCCTTCCTTCCTTCCTTCCTTCCTTCCTTCCTTCCTTCCTTCCTTCCTTCCTTCCTTCCTTCCTTCCTTCCTTCCTTCCTTCCTTCCTTCCTTCCTGCCTTCCTTCCTTCCTTCATCCCTCCCTCCCTCCCTCCCTCCCTCCCTCCCTCCCTCCCTCCCTCCTTCCTTCCTTCCTTCCTTCCTTCCTGCCCGCCTGCCCGCCTGCCTGCCTGCCACCTTTCCTCCCCATCCAGCTCTCTTCCCCTCCCCTCCCCTCCCCCTTTCCCCTTCCCTTACTTTTTTTGTTGGTAGATACTGCTGCTGAATGGGAGAGGGAATGAGGGATTGAGATACTGGCTGAGACCCTGTCACAGATGTTTAAATCAAGGATCACATGATCTTAGCAGCAGCCCAGCAGCTGAAGCAGTCACAACTTTCCCAAATTTCATTCTTTCAGGAGTCATGAGTCCCGGATTTTGGATGCATTCTCAAGTGCCCTGGTTCAAAAATTGTTACACTATGGTCAGAGGTGGTATTCGACCAATTCGGACCGGTTCGGGCGAACCGGTAGTGGCAATTTGGACTGGTTCGCCAAACCGGTAAATACCAACTCTGCGTGGCCCTGCCCCCGCCCACCCGCTCACCCATTCGCCCGGTCACTGCTTGCCCTGCCTGCCTGCTCGCCGCTTGCTCACCCCGCCCGCCCGCTTGACGCTCGCCCCTTCCGGCTGCTTGGCGCTCACCCCCCCCACCCCCACCCTATATACATTGCCTTTGCCATGTGGCCCAGCTAATCGAAGTTCAGCAAAGGTAAGCAATGCATGCTGCCTGCTTGCCCTTTGCCTTGGGTCGGGTCCAGGGCCCTGGAGCTGCCGCCCACTCGCTGCCCACCTCGGCCAGGTCGGGGAATGCACCATTCCCCGGCTCTGGCCTTGCCCCGGAGCCACTGCCCACTCACCGCCTGCCTTGGCCGGGTTGGGGAATGTGCCATTCCCCAGCCCCGGCCTTGCCCTGGAACCACCGCCCGCTCGCGACCCGCCTCAGCCGGGTCGGGGAATGCACTGCCATTCCCCGGCTATGGCCTTACCCCGGAGCTGCCGCCCACTCCCCACCTGCCTTGGCCAGGTCGGGGAATGCGCCATTCCTGGACTCCGGTCTTGCCCAGGAGCTGCCGCCCACTCACCGCCCGCTCCCTTCACCAGTCGCACGCGTTGCCCCATTTCCCCTCCTTCACAGGCCCCAGCCCTAGCCCCACTTCCCCATGACCGCCTCTTTCTTCGGGCTTACCTTCCTCCCACGGCAGCTGGTGGCAGAGGGGGAGGCAAGCTCTCATTGGTGGCGCAGCAGGCAATGGGGTGCGTGTGCGTGGCCGGCATGAAGAATAGCAATAGCAATAGCAATAGCACTTAGACTTATATACCGCTTTACAGTGCTTTACAGCACTCTCTAAGCGGTTCACAGAGTCAGCATATTGCCCCCAACAATCTGGGTCCTCATTTTACCCACCTCGGAAGGATGGAAGGCTGAGTCAACCTTGAACAGGGCAGCAATGGCACAACAGTGGCTTTTTGGCGCGTTCAAGACCTCCAGTAGTTTTCGGCGGCCTCTAGCCAGCTGCCGCTGCCAGGAAGCAGCTGGCAAAGAGGCGGCAGCTGGGAGGCTTTTCGCAGTCGCACTGAAAAAGAGAGCTTGCCTTCCCCTCTGCCACCAGCCGCTGCGGGAGGAAGGTAAGCCTGAAGAAAGAGGCGGTCGTGGGGGAGGAAGCGGGGCTAGGGCCGGGGCCTGTGAAGGAGGGGAAATGGGGCAACGTGTGCGACTGGTGAAGGGAGAGCGGGAGGCATGCAGGAGGAGGCCTTTGACAGATTAGGCCAGGCCTGGGCAGAAAATAGGTAGAAAGAAAGGCTGCAATAGCTGTAAGTTTAATTTTTTTTCCTACCGGGTTCTGTGGGCGTGGCTTGGTGGGGGGTCATGTGACTGAGTGGGCATGGTCATGAGTGATGTCAAGTTGGCCACGCCCACTCAGTCACACGACCCCCCCCAAGACACGCCCACAGAACCTGTAGGGAAAAAACTTGAACCCAACACTGACTTATGGTGCACCGTTTTCTTTAACTAAGGATTACAGAAACGAGAGTTTTAGTAGCATATAAATCAAGTATGCTAGAATCGGGTGTAAAATGGACACAAAATATTTGACTTTGGTTTTGTAGGAATTATGCAAAGTCAATTCCAGTAACAGAATTTTTTCAAGGATAGCAGTCAGTTGAAATAGTGTAATGATGACCCAACACTATATTGGTCACACCCAATATGATGTATAAATGTACCTGAAATTACAAAATGTCAAGAATTTAGAGTTACCTCCTTAAGGGAAAACAGGTTTGGAGAAGTGATGGAAATATTTTTCCATTTAGGACAAAAATAGTTCACTTTATTATAACCAAAATATTTCAGTTGCATTGTTTTATGCTAATGTCTCTTCCAGTGTTGAGATATCACCTACATTTCTGTTCCCTAACAACATTTGTGTATTGCTATCAAATCTACTGATCCCGGGATCCAATATTTTATTTTTTCCTTGCTATAAATGATGTAAAGTTTAATTTTATAAAACATTTTTATGTTATAACACTTGGAGGATAGGAGCCTAACATACTTTATTTTGTTATTTTAGAAGTCTATTCTATGGGTTCAGTTTTCAATAAGAAGAGTGCTATGGTAAACACATTTCTGTCATTAAAAATAAGACACACCAGATTTACAGTGGCATGTTGTTTTATTAAAAAGAATGTGAGAACAACAGTTTCACAATGTGGTTTACTTATGAGATAGCACATTATTTAGACATATTACAACTAACAGAGCACACACTGATATCCATAGCAGAGTATTTTGTTTTTTAAATCTAATAGTTTGACCACAATTTGTCATGGTTTCAATTGCCTTGTTTAACAAGGGGGTATTTTTTGAAGTTGTTATCATTTCTCTTTCATTGTAGATATTTACCTCCAAAAACCCAGTTCTTGCCAAAATAGTAAGATTAAGAATAAAAGACCTACACTATTTCAACAGCTGGTTTGCTATATATGCCAAGTGCAGAGTCATCAAACAGTGTTGAATGGTGTTTTAACCATCTGTTTTTGTTTTAAGACTGAAGGCAGCATTTAACAGTCCTGGCCTTATATTCTGTGGATGTTCTCCTTTTTAGTCAGAGGATCTTGTGGGCAAAGCCTTGATCACACTGTGGTGTCTTGACTTCTTTTAATATATGCTAAGGGCAACCCTACTCTTGCTTTTATATGTACTAATTTTGCAAAAGACATTACTTAAAATCTAGTCTTTTGTATTTGGGAGGTTTGTGATATACACTGCCAACTAGGTAGAGAAAGAAGAAATTGTGTAGCGGTAAGCCAAGAGTAGAGTCAGACAGATAAGACTTAAGACATATTGAGATAAGGCTTCCAACTTAACAAACAGCCATTTGTATTTTTCTTGTCCAACAGAGTACAATGAGAAAAGAGGTGCTCTAGAGCAGTGATCTAGCATGCTGGCTGAGGAATTCTGGGAACTAAAGTCCACACATCTTAATTACCAAGTTTGGAAAACAGTGATAAACATTTAAGTTATCTTATTGGAGTTTTTATGTTTAGGGTTTTTTTCCCCTGGTTCAGAACCATGGCTGTTTTCAAACTACTGTATTCTTAAAACAGTATCTAGTACAGTGGTTCTCAACCTTTCTAATGGCGCGACCCCCCCTGCGACCCCCCCCACCGTGCGCGAGGCTCCGCCCTCCTGCCCGGACGCCGCCATTTAGGTTCTTTTACCCTCTGCACATGCACAAAGCGTTCTGCACATGCGCAGAGGGTAAAAGAACCCAAATGGCAGCGTCCGGGCGGGTGGGCGAAGTCTCCCGCTTCTGTAGCTACCGGCTATCCGGCGACCTGCAGGCATGGCCGAACCGGGAGCATTTCACCCCTGCAGTGACGGTGGCACCAAGATGGCGGGCTAACGCACGCGGCGACCCCTGTGAAATGGTCGTTCGACCCCCAAAGGGGTCGCGACCCACAGGTTGAGAACCGCTGATCTAGTATGATCATGACATTTAACTGAATTCTCTTTCTGGGAATTGATATACACATCTTAAATTTGCCAAGTTTGAAAAATACTGGTCTATGGCAATACAAAACAAATACAATCAAGCAAAAACAGTGATTTTTTTAAAAAAATCCTCATATCCTTAGTACTTATCTGATTAGTCCCTTAGCAAATAAAATGTGTAGAAAAATATAGCCTTGATAAATGCCCATAATCATTGCTGCCTTCCATAACCTAGGCAGGATGTCCATTTATATCTTTTTAATGCACAAACTACCAACAATTGTTTAAAGTAAGACTCTTGTATCTGGGCTACAAAAATCACAATGAACATGAGATGGCATTTTTGTATCTTTTTGCTGCCCTCTAATGGCCACAAAGATTTATGCAATCCAATCCTGATTCCAGAAAAAGATGCTGACCTTAAATTTCTGGTTGAATACAGCCAAATGAGCATGGCTTATTCACTTTTATATGATAAATTCAAGATTCTGCTATTGTCTGGAATGCAAAAAGCAGGGGTGCAGTAAAGAATGCAGAATGGTATATTGATTTCCAGTGTTTAAATCTTAAGTATCTACCAACATTACCAGTAGAACTCCCGGCATTGATGGAATTAGAATCATCAGCCCCCTTGGTTGATTTATAGAAAATTGATCTCTGCCTGTAATTTTTATTCCCATGCTGTGAAAATCTCCACTAATTTATATTAGAGAGCAAGCCCTGGTGATTTTTCAACAGGCTATCAGAATAGTGTTTAGATCTTTTTTTTTTCTTATTAGTTACCTGTTTGATTTACACTAATGACTTTCTAGCCACACCAACAGTAAAAGCCTAATCTATAGCACTTGTATGTTATCTTTCAGTCTCCTGGAAAAGCTATTATATCACTCTTGATAGTTTGAGGGCATCCCTGAAGCATCTAGCTGACTATCACATCTGATCCAGCAGGAATGTTCCCACGCTCTCATATTCTGACCTTGCTGCATTTTTCAGTTTCTGAGAATGGCACATGTCAAACAAATAAACAAGCTTCAATGGATCTTAAATACTACATATCTATATAACACTTGTATCTACTTGTATCTATTTCTATGGGTCTCCTTCCCCCAATCATTGACAAAACCTGGACACAAACACCATTTTTTTGCACAAATAAATCTTTCTACTGTTTCCAAAGGTTCTCTTTTTAGAAGATTTACAAAGCTAAGTTAAGCTTTCTTGGATTTATTAAAAGCACCTAGAGCTTATAAATCATTACAATTTATGTCTGTTACTAAAATTCTACAACAAATGATATTTCCTTTCAAGATATCCACAAAAATACAGTAACTTCCTTTGGGATTGCCACCTTCTTTTTGGGAGGGGAGAGTTAATCTATCTTCCCTCTAATTGTTAGACTTGTGCACAAGAAGAAGGAGACAGACGCAGGAGTCTTTCAGCACCTTTTATTTCCCTAGCTGTTAGCAATACAAACTGCCGGCAGACTGCCTGAGCTCGCTATTTAAAGAGCCCCGGCAGGCTAGCCAGCCACTGACAGCGGTTTATTTTTCCCGCTGTCAGTTGAACCAATCAGGGATGGGTATGCAAATTCCTGCCACATACCTCCATATGTAACACCCCTCCCCTCCTAGATTGAGGACTGTCCAACTGGTTGCTGATAAACATTACGTAGTCATGCAGGTAGGCGGGGCGTTTAACAGTCTTACTGGGCCTGCCCGCTTCAGTTGTTCCTGGAACTTCACTCGGTGCGGACATGCCTGTTGCCGCTCCTGAATCTATCGGTAGAAGCACCTGGAAACTTCTGCTAGGCGTGGCAGCCTCCAGCCTGGTGTTTCTGCTCTCTGGCCCCGGATGACTTCGCTCGGCTCCGGCACCTCTAGGTAAGCATCTGCGTTGCTTGTTCAGGTTTTAGAAGAGGGCTTCTTGTGAACTTGTAGTCAGGGCTGGATCTCCGGTGTCATTCTCCCGCTCGCCTGTTGTGTATTCTTCTTGGGGCCCGAGTTGATCCTGGTTCCCTCCGGGAATCGCTTGAGGTTGCGGTTTGTCTGGTTGGTGTAGCCTTGAGTCTCCTACCATCCGGCGGAGTTGATCGATGTGTCTCCGCCACACTCAGCCATCTTCAAGCTCAACTCGATATGACTTGGGACCGGTGATTTCCACCACCTTAGCTCTCACCCACTTGGGGTCCCCTGCATAGTTGTGGGCAAACACCAGGTCATCTACTGTAAGTGTCCTGATTGGCCTGGTTGAGCCCAAGGGGGTGTCCGGGTGGTAATTTGGGTTCAGCCTGTCCAGTTGGGACCTTAGTTTCCGTCCCATTAGTAATTCAGCTGGGCTTCTGTTGGTGGCTGTGCTTGGCATAATATGTTGGGCTAGCAGGAACTGGTTGATTCTTTTTTGCCAGTTCCCTGGTCCCATTCTGGTGAGTGTTTCCTTGGTCATTCTCACCATCCGTTCTGCTTGACCATTGCTAGCCAGACAGAACGGCGACACGAGGGCATGTCTTATGCCCAGTTCGGCCAGGAAGGATTCCATATGTTTGGCAGTGAGTTGTGGACCGTTGTCCGAGATGAGGACGTTGGGTAGACCATGTGTTGCAAACATTCACTGTAATGCTCGGATGGTAGCCTCTGTGGTTTGTGTGGGCATCATCACGACCTCCAGCCACTTTGAGTAGGTGTCCACCACGATTAGGAATATTTGCCCCACCATAGGCCCCGCAAAATCAATATGTATCCTCGACCAGGGGCCCTTAGGTACTTCCCATTCTTGTGGTGGTGTTTGGGGAGGAGCCGGTCGCATCTGTTGATGTGGCATGCAGGTTGCCACCTATTCTGTAATGTCCTGGTCTAGATTGGGCCACCAAATGTAACTTCTGGCTAGTGCTTTCATGCAAACAATCCCTGGGTGCCCCACATGTAACATTTCTAGGACTTGTTTCCGCAAGCTTTGGGGTACGACGACTCTCTCCCCCCATAGTAGGCATCCCTTGAGTACTGACAGTTCTAGCTGCTTATTTTGGAAGCCTTTGAATTCGTCCCCCATCTCTTCCTGTGGCCACCCCCTTAACACCCAGTTCAAAATCTTGGATAATACCTTGCCTCTTTTTGTGTGTTCCGCTATGTCATGTGATGTGGCAGGGCTGATATTATCAATGTCAATCAATAGGATTTGGGCCACAGGAGTGGGGTCCTCCATGAGTTCCGGCATGGGGCAGCGGCTGAGGGCATCTTCATTGCTGATGCTTTTCCCCGGGTGGTGAATCAATATGTAGTCGTATCCCGTCAGGAAAATGGACCATCTTGTCATTCTGGGGGACATGTAGTTCGGCGTTTGTTGGTTTCCTGCGAGGAGACCTAGGAGTGGTTTATGGTCAGTGATGAGTTTGAATCTCCGACCATACACATATTCGTGGAAGTGTTTGATTCCGGCAACCGCAGCCAGCGCTTCCTTGTCCAGCTGACTATAGTTCCTTTCAGCTGGGGACAGTGTCTTTGAATAATAGGCTATGGGGGCTTCTGATCCACTTGGTAAATGATGACTGAGGACAGCCCCGACTCCAAAAGGGGATGCGTCGCATGTCAGTAATAGGGGAAGGGTTTCGTTATACTGTATGAGGATGCTATCAGAGGAGAGTAGGTCTTTAACAGCGGTAAACGCTTCATCTTCTCTCTGTCTCCATGTCCACATGGTCGTCTTCCCCAGTAGTCTGTGTAGCGATTCGGCAACGGTCGCCTTCTGTTTTAAGAAAATACTGTAAAAATTCAGTAATCCTAAGAAGGCTTGTAGCTCCGTTTTATTCTTGGGGGTGGGGCTGCTTTATGGCTCTTATTTTAGTGTCCGTGGGGTGGATGCTGGACCCGTCGATGAGAAACCCCAGAAACTCAACCTTTTCTATGCCGATTTTACACTTTTCTTTTTTTACTTTGAGTCCCCTTTTTTGGAACTGTCCCAGGGTTTCTCTTAATCGACCCATGAGTTGTTCTTTGGATTCTCCCGAGATGAGGACATCATCGAAGTAAGGAACCACTCCCGGAAGACCCTGTAGGAGGTGTTCCATCATGCTTTGGAATAACCCCGGGGCCACGCTTACTCCAAACTGCAGGCTGTGAGTCACAATAGTTTGGACCTCTGTGGTGGCAACGTCCACTGGTAATTGCTGATAGGCCTGGGCCAAGTCCAATTTTGCAAATATTTGGCCGTTCCCCAATGAATGCAGCAGATGTTGCACTACTGGCACTGGATATTCACTTTGTTGCAGCACTTTATTGATCATGCACTTATAATCTGCGCAGATGGGGATAGAGCCATCTGGCTTAATTGGGGTGACTATTGGAGTCTCCCACATGGCATGGTCGACTGGGTCTAGGATCCCTTGGGCAATAAGTTTATCCAGTTGCTCATCTACCTTGGGCCGTAGAGCAAATGGAACCCTCCGGGGCTTGAGCCTTATGGGGGTGATGCTGGGGTCTAGGTTAAATGAAATGGGTTTGCCTGTATATTTACCTAGGCTCCTGTCAAACACATCCCCAAAATTTGCCAGTAGTTGGTCTAGTTCATCCCCCTTGATTTGGTTGATGCTGGTGATGCTAATTCCTAGAGGCTTGAGCCACTCGACACCCAGCAGTGTGGGCCAGTTCCTGGTGATGACGGTCAGTGGTAGCTTGCTGTAAAAATCCTTGAATTTTATATGGACTTCGGCTCGGCCCAGAACTCGAATTGGGTTCCCTTGGAAGTCATTCAGCCTTATGGGTTGTGGCTTGAGTTGACTTCTTGATGCCCTCGGTTGGATGCATTGTAGGGTGTCCCACAACATGATGGTGAAGACTGACCCTGTGTCTAACTCCATTTTGCATGGGGTTCCTTCAATGGGGACCGTAACGTGAAATTTGTCCCCTTCACCTGCATCTGAGTGGCCCACGGTTGTGTGGTAGATTCCCCGGTTGTCGGAGTATTGCTCTTCCTGGCGTTTGTTCCGATTTCCCCTGGGTCTGGCCTGCCCTGGTCTCCCCGGTCCCATTGGTGGCTTGGGTGGGTAGGGGGTCGGCTGGGTGGCTCTGCAGGCTTCAGCTATGTGCCCCTTGCGTTGGCATCGGCGACAGATTGCGTCTTTAAACCGGCAAGCCGCCCTGGCATGGGTCCCCAGGCAACCCGAACAGCGAGGTTGTTTAAAATCATAGTCTCTGGGGCTTACTCTCCTGTCGGGGTGGACGCGGTGGACGGTTTCCTCATCTTCAGACTCATCCTCGTACTCGGGGACCTCGGTCATCCAGTCAGGCTCGTGGTGGGCACGATGGACTCCACTTGTCTTTCGGATGTCGGTTGCGGAGTTGTCTGATGATTCAGCTGTCCTCACTTCTTCCACGGCATCCTTAAAGGTGACTCCTCGCCTCACCAGCAGCTTCTTTTGTAGCATGAGGTCTCTCATTCCTAAGATGATTCTGTCCCGCATCATCTCTTCGGGATTGATGAATTCGCATTTTGTTGCGATCTCCCTCAGCTAGGCCACAAAATCGTTGATGGTTTCCCCCTCCCGTTGGCGCCGATGGTAAAACTCGTTCTGGCTCACCATGGGGGTCGCAGTCGGAGCGTAGTGGTCCTTCAAGGTGTTTTGTAGAGTCGCCCATGAAATAGACTCGATATCGGCAGGGGCTACAAGGGTCTGTGCCATCTTGTAAATTTTGGTACCGCAGTAGGTAAGGAAAAGGGCTCTCTTGTGGTTGTCTGGTAAGTCCTGGTAATTGTTGGCTTCCAGGAACATTCGGAATCGGCTGAATGTGCCATTCCTCTGTCTTGGGATCGAAGATCGCTGGTGCGGGGGAGGTTTGGGTAGCCATCCTCAGGTTGGCTGGAGCGGGGTGATTCTTGATTTAAGATGGCCACGGATGCCACGAGGTGCCTTTGTTCTCCTAGTCCTACTTTAGCAATCCCACCTTTGTTGCCAGTGTTAGATTTGCACGCAGGAAGAAGGAGACAGAAGCAGGAGTCTTTCCGCACCTTTTATTTCCCTAGCTGTTAGCAATACAAACTGCTGGCAGACTGCCGGAGCTCGCTATTTAAAGAGCCCCGGCAGGCTAGCCGGCCACTGACAGCGGTTTATTTTTCCCACCATCAGTTGAACCAATCAGGGATGGGTATGCAAATTCCTGCCATGTACCTCCGTACGTAACACCAATGATTTAGTACTTTAGAATAATAATAAATGAACTTTATAATTCATTTTTTCTCTAAATTTCCCTGAAATGAAAGTGAGAGTGCTCATCGAGCTGTGATTTGGTAGTCATATTTATATTATCGAAAAGCTTCCTTTATCCAGTTGCAGGTTTGGCAGTATTAATGTAATAACAAAAGTTAAAATGTCCCTTGAGCATATAGAAAAGCCAGAACTTTTCCTTAACATTTTCAGTGTTAAGGAACAGGGCCTTAGATCAGCAATTATGCTTTTCATATACAGTAACATTGAACGCTTCTTTCAGCACTTCTGGTTCAGGCATGTCTGTTAGGATAGCTGTAAAAGATTTTCTAGATGGTTGCATTAGATACTTTTGAAGTATATTCCAGTGCAGTAAATGTTATCTGCTATTAGAATGGTTATAATATCAGATTTTCATCAGAAACATCTGTGCAAATCAAACTAAATATAACATCGTAATGCTACTTATACGCACAGCTACAAAAGGTCTATTCAGTTGCTTGTATCCCCACTTTACACACAATGGGCTTGTTATTCTTACAGTATAAGTCATTTATGGTTTGGTGAAGTTCATCCAAGGGTGACTATATCCAAGTAATGTGAGGAAATGCTTTCTTTTAAAAAAAAATGTAATCACATACTGGTGGAGATAGATTACCTCCAATGTTCTACTTAAGGTAAACAAAGACATCATTGAAATATTAACTGTGTTTATTACAGGTGCTGCAAATTTAAAACAAAGCTGAGTGCTACCTTATATAGTGGCATTAATCTGTTCGAATTCTTCAAGTTGCTGAAGTCTTAGCTGCTTAATTATAAATCTTTTATATAGCCTAGCTAATTAGCCAACATATATGATTTCATTTTGTAATAGTTCTGCAGGAAGAAAAGAGAGAGGAAAAGGTTACATTTGAAGCCAAATAAACTCCAGATGTGAAAATAGTTGCTCCTACGCCTAAAATATTAATTTTTGAAAGTACTGAAATATTTATATTTTAGCAGAAAATTTGAGGTCGGTCAAAAAGAATGGATTTGTACACATAGCATTACTATAAATAATAATTAAAATAAGAGGAAAAGGCAACAAAATAAGACAAATTAGTGATATTAGATAATTTTATATATTAAGGGAGATAGGTATCCTAATAGATATCCTTAATCCTTAGTTAAGGACAGATGGTCATGGAGAAAATCGATCTCTGTGATCACCAATAATTGTTATCAACATGATAGTACATAATCAGTCAATCAATCAATGAAGCAAGCAAGCAAGCATATGTCCTGGGTCAGATGATCCTACCAAGCTTTTAGATGAGCCGTGTCCTAATATAAGCTATAGACTAGAATCAGTCAAAGATGTTTACCCAGGACCCTGACACATCCTTCAGTATAGCCACACAGATCATATGAACAGAAGTGATGGTAGTTTGAATATCAGAAAGTGTACAGATATTATTTATGTTGTAAAGTTAGCCAGATGTTTGATTTGGCATTTTTATTCACCTATCAATTCCTTCTCAAGGATGTGAGATGGGCAGATGTTATTTGATGTATAAAAGGTATCATTGCAGAATGTAAGCTGTTCCAAGCTGTGCCTTTTGCAACTTGACTGATGGTGATTGTGTCAATGCCAGTAGTGTTCAAGCAATGCTCAAATTGTTTTGGATTTGCACCCAAGGCACCAATTACTATTGGTACTATCTTTGTTTCCTTTTCCCTCAGTTGTTCTACTTATTACTATATATAGAGAAATGTGAAATCATAGCTGCCAACTTTTTAGCTGGTGTTGGCCTTCATACACATCATATTCTTGCCAAGGCTCTAAGATGTCATAATGTATCGGCATAGTATATACCAGGGGTGTCAAATTCGATTTCATTGAGGGCCGCATCAGGGTTGTGTTTGACCTCGCAGGGTCAGGGGTGGGGCATGCCCGGGGTGTGTGGTTATGGTGGTCATGGCCGGGGTGGGCATGGCCATGGTGGGCATGCCACGGAACTTGTGGGGGGGCACTTGTGGTGGCCAAGTGCTAAGGCAGGACTTCCCTGAGACCCCCCCTCACTCTCATTACACAGGTAATCCTCGAGTTACGAATGTAATAGAGCCTGCCAATTACATTTATAACCCGAGGATTCGTTTGATTGAATCACGTTAAATGAATGTGATCACTCCCTGCTTTCCCCAATGCATTTGTTAATCGAATGCACAGGTCATTAAATGCACATGAGGTATCTTAGGCTGGGGAAGAGCATGCGGGGCTTAGTGCTGGAGCAGGTTATCCAAAGCCTCCCCCAATCCACTGAGATACCTCATGCTCCCCTGGGGTTCCCACAATTGCTTCCCCCCCATCCTGCCCCGCCGGGTCCCCACAGACTGGGCCTGCTTTGCTAGCATCCAGTATTCCATTTACTCCTCCCCACCCCATTTCCCATGGATTACTTACTTTTTGAAGATCTCCAGAGCTCCAGAAGAGGCTGACCCACTGGCAGAGAAGCCAAAATGTTCTATTCAGATGATGGCAAAGCTGTAAGAATGTGAAATCTAAGGAAAACGTTTTTGCCAGCTTCTGATAAAAGACTTTGGCTTGGGGCCCCTGGTAGTAGGAAAGGCTTCCTGCTTCAGGATTGAGGCAACAGCAGCCGCCAATCAATGAGGAGCTTGCTGAACTGCAAGCCCGTTGTTGATTTGCTGCCATGCCCCAATCCCTGAAGCTGCTCATTCGAATTAGCAAGTCAGCAGCAAGCAGGAGGCTGCTCCTCGCTAGCCCGACTGAGCCCAAACTAAGCCTGCAGGCCCTCATGGCAGAGAAGCTGGTCTTTTATTCAGATGGGGAAAGCTGTTTTCCTTACATCTCATGTTCTTACAGCTTCACGGGCTTCTGAATAAAAGACTTCGGCTTCTCTGCCATGTGGGTCAGCCTCTTCTGGAGCTCTTCGAAAAGTAAGTACAGTAAAGCCATGGGAAATGGGATGGGGAGGTCCGGATGCGGCCCACAGAGGCTCCATTTCGGCCTGTAACAGGCCTGGGGAGGCATACGGAGCCCTGAATGGAGCCTCAGAGGGCTGGATTTGGCCCACGAAGGCTCCATTTTGGGCAGCAATGGGCCGGGAGAGGCCTCTGAAGGCCCCCATGGCCCATTTTGGCTGGCAGAGTGCTGCAGGAGGCCATCCAGGCCAAAAACAGGCCACGGAGGGCCGCTAGCAAGGGCACCATGGGCCGGTCCTTTGCTATTTCCAGGCCGGCCCCGCAGGCTAGATCTTAGCACCTTGTAGGCCGGATCCGGTCCACGGGCCTTGAGTTTGACACCCCTGGTTTATACTGTATATACTATAGTATGGCCAATTTCAGGGTTGGCATACATACTATACTATTCAAGCAGTGTGGCCTTTTGCAAGTGACAGATGGACATTTTGTTAATGCACAGATTTTCTAAGTGCTGTCCAAGAGGTTTTGGTATGGCACTGAGTGTGCCGATAACCACTGGGACCACCATAGCTGGTTTATGGCATAATCATTCAATTTCAGATCTTGATACTTTATGATCTTCTTCAGTTCTTCGTCTTCTTTTTTAGTATTTCCATCAATTATCCACAACTTTCAATCACAATTAAATCTGCATGTCATGAACCAAAATTCTGTCAGTTTCTATTGGGAAATCCCACAATATTTTAACCTGTTCATTTTTTTAATCATTAAGAACCTGGCATAGGCAGATGTTATTGTTTGATAGTGTTAAATATATAGTTGAAAAATATAATTGTTCCAAATAAAGTTGCAATTGACTTATGGTGATTGATGCCATGTCTCTTTTCTATTCTTGCCATGTCTCTTTTTTATTCTTTATTTGGTCTTTCTTCTAGGCCAGTTTGGTCACCAATACTCAGTAAGCCTTCTGATATACTAGCTTCAGTGCATCTTCTTCAATTTCCTTCAGATATTCTTCTAATACCATTTTCTTCTTCTTCAACTGTTTGATGTAGTTGCAACAGTCCATGTCCACCCATTTTCCTTGGTATATAGAGCCTGTGAACATTGCTGCACGAATATCATTATTTTTCTTGTCTTCCTATCCATGGTTTTTAGTTCTGCTTGCTCCATTCTGTTATCCCAGCTATGTATTTAATGACTGGAATTGCTGAGGTGTTAATTTCCTTGATAGTATTTCCTCCATTGAGTTTGGACTTTAAGATACTCTTGTGCTGTATTCAACTTCTAACCTTCGTTTTGACTTTAGTATGCTTGATGTTGTCAGCTTGAATGATGTCCAGGTACCGGATCATCTAATGATACAGCCATTAAACGAAAAGTGGCTATATTCAAAGCTAAAACAAAAGGGATTATATTGGAACCAGGAATGTTATACACTATTTACCTAGTATCAAATGGATGTCAAGTCAGTCACTCATTCAGTCACATACATACTTATATACTGTACAAAAGAATTGAGATTACAGTTCTCTGGAGAATAAAAAAAACCCAAAAATAGATCAGTTTAGTTGATTGCTGTTTGAGACAGTTATTGCAAATGTTCACAGCTGAACATGCCTTTGCAAAGTCTCAAGTGTATACTATATAGCAAAAAATAAATTACAGCTGGTGAGATATTTTTTTTAAAAGGTACAATTTATTTAGCAATTTGACATTAGTAATCTATCAAATTGTCAGTATCAAAGGGAACATGTTTTTAACCACAAAGAAAATTAAATATACAAACGGCAGAAAATGGCTGTGCATATTTTTAAAAAGCAGGTTATTTCCTAGTTTTACATGATTTTTAATTTTATTCTGTCTGAGAGGATTTAGTATATATTACATTATGTTATAATGAAACAAACTCAACATAAGCAAAATAAAGAATGGTAAGTCTTTTACTGCAGGTGTAAACAATATAAATATAGTTACAATCACATATAAATATGGAGATGTTCAGATATTGAATATTTAATGTTGTTTGATGTAAGGATTTTATTTTCTGCAGATGCTTGGTATAGAGCTGATTCAAAACTGAGACATTATAGTCAGTATTTTATTTTGATTGATCATGTAAAATTATTTATTTATACAGTAAAATAATGCCTACAGTTGCAGATTTTTTTTTAAAAAAACATGGTTGTTTATATTTCTGTGATTTTATTTCTTTACCTTATTTTTATTCTGTCTTAAATCCAGGTGCCTTTACACAATAGAGCCACAGTCAGGAGTCAGAAAGTATTAGTCTTTGATCCACCATTTATGAAGAAATGCACCATCCTGAGAAGAATTAAGTAGCTTGAATTTCTGTAAGAGAGAAAATCTTTCTCCTTCTTAAATTAAATAGCAAAGACTTTCCATGCCAAATACTAGTCTGAACATGAAAGAGGCTATATAAGCACCACTCTTTCCTATTCCTTTTAGTGTGAATAGAATAATGAATTATTCCCCATTTTACTTGCTTTGTTTCTTGAAAACCTGGCAAATTATTCTTCTGTGATAATTGGTGCTTAAAAAGGGTAGTTATTCCACAGCTAAAATGAGAACCCTTCAACTTTATTATAGATACAACATGTGGATATGTAGAAGATATGTGTTTTCTGAAAAATATAATTTGACAATTAAAATGAATTGTGAGCGGATCCTAATTAAATAAGAACCAGAGGTTATGAAGCTTGTTTTACTTCTCACATATTAAAAAATATGAGCTAGACCCAAAGAATCAGAATCAGAATCATTAGATGGAGAAAATGAAACAAAATGTTAATTTTCCTGAATTTTCCCCAGTTTCCTAAAAATAAATTTTGGAATCTCAGAATTTAAAGGAACCATCTCACTATCATTGTGCAATGTAGACCATATAAATTTCCTCATATTACTGCTCTCTAAATACTGAATTTTGTCCTGGTTTCAGGAAGTCAGGATATTGGCATCCTAGTTAGCTGGATAACATCCAAATCATACTAGCCATTTGATTTTCTTATGATGCTCTATGGAAGCAAAAGTTGGACTTCGAAATAGTAGCATAGGAAGAGTATTGAGGTTTTTGAACTCTGGTTTTGGAGAACACTCATTACCATTTAACTAGGATTTGTTTCTGAAAGCCTTGATACTCTCAAGAGTATTACTGAACTTCTGTGTCAGTCATAAGAAGGACCAGAATAACAGAAAATACGGAAGCAAGAATAGTGTGCAAGAAAATGCTATGGTGAGATGTAATTCTTGACGAACTTATCTTTTCTTTTATGTACACTGAGAGCATATGCACCAAGACAAATTCCTTGTGTGTCCAATCACACTTGGCCAATAAAAAATTCTATTCTATTCTATTCTATTCTATTCTATTCTATTCTATTCTATTCTATTCTATTCTATTCTATTCTATTCTATTCTATTCTATTCTATTCTATTCTATTCTATTCTATTCTGAGTACTAGCAATTAGGGTTTCCAGTGCTAGAAGAAATGCACACTTGCACATGCACAACACACCCTTGTCTCTCACAATTTTTAGATTATAACAACTAGAATGCCACCCCACACACAAAAAAGTAAAATAGTAGTTATTGAGATCTGGACCAATAATCTTTCAAGCTCAGGGATAAGCAACTAGCACTATCCAATTATGTTGGGTTTGAATTCCTTTATACAATAAGGATTTTAAAGAGACTGTAAGAATTCTACCAAAGTAAGTAGCAGGAACAGGCACAGAAAATTTCAATAACAAGTGGTAGAACACATGCTTGATTTCAGTTCCAAAACTTTCCAGTTTTAATCATAGAATTTCCATGTAGGGTTCTCAAAGATTATCTGAAGTTCTGTAAAACTGTTTACAATCATATCAGATAGTATTGAACTAGTGCAGGGGTCGGCAACTTTAAAAACTCAAAGAGCCATTTGGACCCGTTTCCCAGAGAAAACAAAACACCCGGAGCCACAAAACCTGGGTGGGCATAGCCAACTCGACGTCACTCCCACCAAGTCACATGACCCCCCAGCTATGGCTACCCAGGTTTTGTGGGTCTGTTTTCTATGAGAAGAAGATATCTGTCTCTCTCTTTTCCCTCTTTTCCCTTTTCTCTCTCTCCATCTCTTTTTCTCCTTCTCATCTTTCTTTCTCTCTTTCCCTCTCCCCATCTCTCTCTATCTCTCTCTCTCCCTCTCCCTCCCTCATCTCTCTCTTTCTCCCTCTCTCTCCCCTTCTCTCTGTGTGTGCTGAGGAATGATCGCCACCCCTGGCTTCTCTTCGGGCGACCCTCCTCCCCTTCTCGTGACTCCCTGGCTGGCTGTGGCGCACGTGGGGAGAACCTCTTCAAGGCGCAAAGGTGCATGCAGAGGGCGGATGGCGAGCGACTGCTCGCTTAAGGAGGGTCTTTGGACCCAGCTTCTCTCCTGCCCTAAGGATCCGGCCATTGCCTTGCCATGTCCCGTCCCCCCCCCCCACAGCTCTTCGGCTGAGCAGGGAGGGCGTGAGCTCCAGCCCGAAGCGACAAGAAGCGAAGGCTGCCTTACGTGCAAATGTGGTGTGAAGGCAGCTACAGGGCCGCTTCTCTCCTGTCCTAAGGATCTGGCCATCGCCTTGCCGTACCCCCACCCCACATGAGAGGAGAAGGAGGGGGAGGAGGGTCGCCAGAGCGAAGGCAGCCTTCGCTTTCTGCTGCTTTGGGCTGGAGCTTACGCCCATCGTGCTCGGCCAAAGAGCTGCCAGGGGAATGGGACGGGACACGGCAAGGCAATGGCCAGATCCTTAGGGCAGGAGAGAAGCCGCGTCCTCCTTAAGCGAGCAGCCACCCGCCGCCCGCCCTCCGAGCGTGCCTTTGCTGCGCTTGGCGCTCGCTTGAGGGTCTCCCCACACATGCGCACACTCCTGCCCCCACCACAGCCAGCCAGGGAGTCGTGAGAGGGGGAGGAGGGAGGAGGGAGAAGGGAAGCCTCGGCCGGGGATGGCTATGTTCCTCAACCAGCGCTGGAGAATCAGCCACGCCTGCTTCTCCATTCACACCGTCGCCCTTACCTTCTCAGGCCAGGTGAGGGAGGGGAGGGCGAGGCCAGCCAGTGATGGGACAGGGAGCCACAGCAGGGGGTCCAAAGAGCCGCATGCGGCTCCGGAGCCGCAGGTTGCCGACCCCTGAACTAGTGCATAGCCAGAATTAAGACAAGCTAGCAAATTTTAATGAGGATTTCAAAAGTATGATCTTAATTCATACAATTGTCATTAATTTCTGTCTAAATTAGACTAAATGTGAAGACTACTATCAGTGACAAAACCACTTTCTATATGGAAGTTTTTTTCTTTTGCTTATTTTACACTGAATAGTATTTTATCTTATTAATACCTACAGGAAGTTGAAATGTTATTTATCAGATTTACACCTCATTAAGAATAGTTTTCCAAGAAGGAATTCTGAGATGATCATTTAAATGAATCTTCATAATGAATTCAACTCAATGAGACTTTTTAATCTATACAGCAATTTATGGCAAAAAAGGATGTTGCAATAATTTATGTCATAAAACAGGGGTCCCCAACCTCTGGGCTGTGTTTTCAACTGGGCCATGGAAACAGTGGGCGAGCATGCACATGCACTTCATTTGTGTGAGTGGTGTATGTGTGTGTGTGTGTGCACACCACTCGTGCAAATGGAGCTGTGTGCTCATGCATGCTTGCTGGCCGCTCGTGCAGAACCATCCCTTCTTTCCCTCCCACTGGTCTGCAAAGCCAGAATGGTTGGGGAACTCTGTCATAAAATATTACCGTGTGTATATATGAATAGAGTTATTTTTAATCTATGTTTCTGGAAGAAAAAGACATTTTGCTAAGCAAATGATCTCCAGTCATCAGTCATGATTTCTGTTTATTTTTAGGTCTACAAATGTCTACTATTTTTAATGTGCTCTGTACACATCCTACACATCCATTCATGTCATGTAGCAGAGTAACATTTTTCCTTAGATTTCTATTTTTCAAATTATTGCCAATTTTCCCCAATGGCTCATCTATAATTCTTGTATAATATATTGTTTACAATAACCTATAAATTCCTCCTTTCATATGAACCCACAACAACCACAATAATATCAATTCATATCATAGTCTTTTAATTCAAAATTCCCTATGTCTATTTATTTCTAAAATGTATTTATTGATTGTACATCACCAACAGTTGAAGGGGCTTATAAATTGTGTAAATGTGTATATATCTAGTAGTGGGTTCTAAAACCCTTTACTACAGGTTCGCGCGTGCGCTCGATGCTTCTGCGCATCCCGGGCGGGTGGGCGGAGCATCCCGGGTGGGTGGGCAGAGCCTCCTGCCGCTGGCGCTACCGGTTCTTAGAACCGGGCCGAACCGAGAGCAACCCACTGCTGTATATATCCCATAAGATCATTTATACAAATTTATTATTTACATCCTTTCTCTAAGTTTCATAGACACACACTGCATTTAGTTGTAGTTGTAGGTTTAGGTTTAGTTTTAGTTTTAGTGTTATTTTTAG
>QLTV01003323.1:3096969-3130783 GCA_003457575.1 Thermophis baileyi | reverse complement strand
AGTTTTAGTTTTAGTTTTAGTTTTAGTTTTAGTTTTAGTTTTAGTTTTAGTTTTAGTTTTAGTTTTAGTTTTAGTTTTAGTTTTAGTTTTAGTTTTAGTTTTAGTTTTAGTTTTAGTTTTAGTTTTAGTTTTAGTTTTAGTTTTAGTTTTAGTTTCATGTATTAATTCATGTACTTTACCATTTACTCCTTTTATTTTACAAGTCAAAATATTCTATATGCCAAGGAAATCACCATAAATGCCAAATATGTCTTTACTGTCTGTCATGGCTTTGGTCAATCCAATTTTTCACATATTGCATTGTAGCATGATAGATTAGGTTACTAAACTTATCATACTAATGAGAAGGAATACCATTGAATTTTGAGATATATTTGGGCAATCTGACACAAATACAGCTAAATACCAGGTTTACTTAAAGCATGCTTACATTATTGCATGTAAGATAGGATGTAATTAGATACTATTGCATGGCTCTCATAAACTAAGAAGCATAGGAAATGTAGCAAAACTTATTTAAAACTTATGTAGGATATAAATATATGCAGGATAGTAAAACAGAGTCAAGATATAATGTTTGTGTGCTGTGAAGGAATAAAATATTGATTTTATGATCCTTCCCAAAATGCCTTAGCTTATGGAGGTTTCTTGTTCTAGCTTCAAGACAATTATTTCAAATTAAATCTATTTCTCTGTTACCATTTGTTCAGATTTTTTTTTATTATTTTTGGGGAGTAAAATCATGCTAGAATATGTCGTCTATTCCATGAATGTATATACCAAATTCAAGCATAGGAGCAGACTCTACAATAAAAAATAAAGGAAATTGTGTATCATTTATTATTGAAAGCTAGAGCGAAGAAACAACATGTAATGGGATACATAGCCAGTCTTGGCCTATTGTACTGGGGAGAAAATCTCCAAAGGTGATTATGTTGAAATAAGGCAGGTGTAAAAACAAGATCTGACCTTAATGGCTTTGCTGAAAAGCAAAGCATTTGTTCTCGCAGAATTCTTTCCATTCTGCTTTTATGATCAGGATATGTGTCTCTGAGATAATATGTCATCATGATCATGCTTAACATAGTTTCCATTTTACTTTTTTTCTTAGGATATGCTCTCCCTAGGTAGTATGTCACAAACCTGACATATTTTTTAAAAAACCTGATAATATTGTTATGACTATAACTTTTAAGAGGAAAAACAAAAGCAATTGGTATGGATGTGCCAAACAGTGCTTTTGAAAAGGCAAAGTATAAAAAAACAGCAGCCATTTCTTATACTGCCCATGAAATGAATGTTTATAACTGAAAAGATAGATCAACATTAAAATACAAGGCCTTACACAGCTTACTTCTTAGTCCCCAGGAACACTGATACTGTGTAAATGGAATAAATATTTAAATAAATTAAAAGATATGTCTTTTAACTGTAGCTTTTGTCATATTCCGATATATGAAATCAGCAAAGCCAACTGAAAGTACACAATTACAAGATTTACTAACCAGTGAACTCATCGAAAATGTCTGTTTTATTTGAAGACGCCAAAGAAGAAAGATCATTATATTGTATCCAAATTGTGTGTGTGTATATGTGTGTGTGTGTGTGTATGTGTGTGTGTTTCTCAATAGCAAGATCAATAAGCTGTGTTCCCTTGGATGCCAGACTTCTATCAGCTAGAGGAGATGACTAGCAATGATTATGAGAAATTATGCAATATTCCTTTTACAAAACTGAATATATTGAATAAAGCTATAATGTCAGTTGTATTATTTTTATCCCATATTAATCTCTGATCTTAACTGGTAAAGAAAAAAAAACCCCGTTGGAACATTGAAAAATATTTTTGGTTTGTTTTAGCATTTATTAAATAAGATCCAGGATAGATAGAAGGTCACCTGTCTCTATTTTTTAAGTGAAAACAAAGAGGCTGCAAGCTGACAAATTTAATTTGAGCAGCGGGAAAGGGAAAAAATAATAAACCAGTCTGTCTGAGCCATTTCCCATTTCCATCCAAACCTCTCCCACCTAGTCGACATGTTTTTTAGGCCAGAAAGATACACGGAGATATCTCAATTTAGTTCACTTGCATTGAAAAATATGCTTAATTCTGCAGCTTTATGAGAAAAAATAGCTGTATAAAGTTTTGTATGTTATATGTACCCTTATTATGACTATGTCATAGCAAAAGAAATATTAGTACAACTCAGGAAAACTGCTGTGTAGCCAGAAGACAAAATAGATAAATCCAGTAGCTCAGGGGTGGGTTCCACTTACCTTCCCTACCGGTTCGCATCGTGACCGAAGTGCACGTTTTGCTCGCGCACGCACCTACGTCACATGGCGGGAATGACCCTCTGCACATGCACAGAAGCCTCTGTGCATACGCAGAGGGTTCTTTTGCCAGCTGCAGCGACCGGAGAACCGGTTCGGGGGCGTGGACCGCCGGCCATCGCTGCCGGTTCGGTGAGCGGATGCAAATTTCCGCCACCGGTATGGGAGAACCGGTCCGAACCGGCAGCAACCCACCACTGCAGTAGCTGCTGCAAAGAAAGAAAAAAGAGAAAAGGGATAAAAGAACATTATTGATGCAGGGACATTAAATACTACAGTACAATACATGTAGCTTGCATTATACTATATTATAGAGTATATTACATTCTACAATGGTTTTGTACTTATGTAAAGTTTCATAATGATTTCTCAAGAACTTGAAGGGGGCATGAAATTATCACCAAATTGCTTCATCACAGCTCCATTGTTTGATATATAAATCTATAAACTCCAGCAGCATTCTAGCATAAATGAATTTTCTATTAACATTAATCTAGCATCTCTGGCACAATCTGGGCTCCTAAAAGCACACACACATACATGTTTACTATGGGAACACTTTAAAAGGGAGGGGATATGCAGAAATATTTGTATTTACTATATATATTGGTATTCTTCCCTTGGGTCTGTTTTTTTTTTATCAGTGTAGACACACTGGCATATCAAACTAAAGTTATCTATTTTTTTAAAATATATATATAATTTGGAGAACAATGTTAGGGGAAAGTCAAGCGAAAAATACTCATATTAATGAACATATGACATTTAGTAACAATTTTTTATGTAGAAAAATTGTTTGCAAACCCTAATTTACTTGTGCCGAATATCAAACTAAATGCACATTTTAGTGCAAATCATTTGTATATGCAAATTTGACAAACCTAATTGGACAGTGTCACAAAAATGAGAAACTCAAACTAGGCAGATTTGCATAAGTGAAACTGAGAGAATCTCACTCATCTTTCTGATAAACAATAAATATATGGATATTTTACTGTTTTTTCCAAGACTTGTCACTGCACTGATTGCAAATATACTATACACCATTTCCATGCTACTTTTGTTTTCACAAGCAGAAAACAGAGCAATGGTTCCTATATTAACATTTTTGTTTTTGATGCTTTAAATAGGTTTACCTGAATCAAACTTTTGAAGAATAATTATGTGGCCTTCGTTGCTTAAAAACATAAAAAGTTTCCTGGGTGTATCTTATTATCCATTAATAGGTGGAAGATAACAGCAGTATGCTGGCTTGCAAATTAGTCTGCTAGGTAACATGAAAAGATTGGTGAGAACAAGGTTGAGTGATTTCATTAAAAGTGATTGGATAATTGGGAAATTTAAGTATGAATAACCAGAGACTATTTGGTCAGATTTTTTTTTTAAAAAAATCTGTTTTGGAAACATTGTTTAAGAATATTTATATGTATGCCTGACAGATGTATGAATATAAATCTAAAAGCACAATTAATTTTATTATTTATGGCAAAATAAGATATTAGTGAAGAGTATGCAGCTAATGAAAAATTCTGAATGTGAGAGAGACTGCAATCTGATTAAGTCAAAAGAACAGATTCTAGGAAATCCTGGGCACAAAAGGAAAGAAATGAAAGAAACAAAAGTGAAAGTAGAATGACTTGAGGACCAGAGAGACAAAAAGTAGTGGATAAATTAATTTCCCCAAAGAGTAAATGGAAAGTAGACATAATATGCAAGGATGGTGAAGCTGCCAGGAAGAAAATGAAAATAATTATGTTACAGCGTATCATAGAATTGTATGGAGTTAATGGGAAGTATAAAATAGTATGCTTGCTGGAATGATGAAGTGTAAAAAACTATGGAAGACAAAAAATACATATAAGACAAAGTTTTGAAGAATTTAAGATGAGAGAAAGCTTAAATGGTGTAAACATTTAGAAAAAAGATAATTGCAAGGAATATAGCCTGGGAGAATAAGAAATATATAAAACTAACAGACACAAGGAAAATGGAAAGCAATTTCAATGTGAGTCAATTACATATTTCACAAGTGGATAAAGGAAGTTAAACAATGAGCTTCTGGTAGGGTAAATTGATTTTTTTTAAAAAAAAAATGGTGAAGTGATTAAAGCATCAGGCTGGAAACCAGGAGACCATGCGTTCTAGTGCCACCTTGAGCATGAAGTCAGCTGGAGACAGTAGCAAACCACTTCTGAAAACCTTACCAAGAAAATTCTTATATTATCATTTATAATAATTAATGTTATTCAGATAATATTAGAGAAATCCAGTTTTTAAAGTCTTGATTAACAATGAGCCAAGCCCCAGTATTGCCTCTTTTTTTCCTCTTTTTTTCTTTTGGGCCATTAATTCCAGAATAAAGATTTATTAGGAATCCAGGCCAGGATTATTCTAAAATGTTAATTTCCCATGAGAATTAGCATTGGATTTAAGTATCAAATTTAAATATCTTTAAAACCCCACACTGTACAGGACCTGTGCATTTGTGGAACTGCCTCTCCCTAAGAATAGAGCAGAGGTGGGTTCCTGCCGGTTTGGACCGGCTCTATAGAACCGGTAGCGGGAATTTCCTCTCGCTTGCCGAACCAGCAGCGATGGCCGGCTGGACACGCCCCTGAACCGGCTCTCTCGGCGGCACCATAGGCGCCGCCATCTTGTTTTTTGCTTCTGCGCATGCGCAGAAGCTTGGTTTTTAGCACTGCACATGCGCGCGCACGCACATGCGTGAGGAAGTGAACCGGCAGTGAGGTAAGTCAGAACCCACCCCTGGAATAGAGATTTGTCCCATTAGATCAAATAGGATAGGTATGCTCCAGATTGCTTTCTTAAAAACTTGCCACTTAATGGGACCTTGGAAGTGTGCCTTTTCTATGGCTGCCCCCACCTTATGGCATGCATGCATGCATTATATCCTCTACATGGATAAATTTTGAAGGTTTTTAAAAAAGAAATGCTGGAATAGAATGGGTTTTTTGGGGGGTGGGGGAAAGAGGTGGTGTTTCATTAACAATTTCCCAAAAAGCCTTATCTAAATAATTAGATTAAAATGAAAACATAATGTTTTGTTCTTGCAAAAAAAAAAAAAACAGACTTACTGGAAAATCAAAGCCTTTATTTTGGTATTTGCTTATTTCCTCATCAGGCAACCCCTGCTGATAGGCAGGTTTTTTCTTGCTCTTAAGATGTAATTGAACAATCATTTAAGCTGTTTCAGGCATCCTCATTTAATTCTAGATTGCATGTTCCATAAAGAGGTGAATTATAGTTTGCAGTCAGTCTCAAGGAAATAGTTTTGAAATCTTTTCTAATAAAAAAAGAGAAAGAGAAAATAATCAAAATCATTCATTCTTGTATTGTGTACCTTATTATGATGTTTGCAATGATATCACACATATAATTATCTGGGGTAAAGAAAGAATGCATTGATTTAAATGGCACACAAAAATAACATCATCAGTGCATTGATAAAACGTAAGCAAATTTTTCATACACTCCCAAGAACATACCTGTAATATTGAGAAAAATGAAAGTAATTCAATCAAAAAATAAAAATAATACACTCCTTGGTTGTATAAACAGAGACGTAGAATCAAAGTGAAGTATTAGTACCACTTCATAAAACCTTAGTTAAGACCACAACTGAAGTACGGCATCCAGTTTTGGTTACCACATTACAAAAAAGATGTTGAGACTTTGGAAAAAGTGCAGAGAAGAGCAGCTAAAATGATTAAAGGCCTGGAGATTGAAACATATGAAGAACGGTTGCAGAGCACTTCATGGATGGTCTAAAACTGCTATTTCTCCCTGTGACCCTCTGGAACCGCATTTCTTTAACAACTTGAAAGGGTTACTTCTTACTATTTGCTTACTATTCTTCTTTCTCTCTCACATTCTAATTACTTCAGCACAATTTCTTCTTGCCAGTTTTATTTCCATTTTGCTGTGATGCTCTGCAAATTAAACATTTTCTTTTCTTTTTTCAGCTTCAGACTATCAGCCACAAACACAATATGATGATTATATCACAGAATGATATTTAATGTTTATCTTCTCCATTTTATCTCACTCTCCTTACAAAAATAATACAATTTGTGGATGTCACAGGGGTCAATTTTCTTCCCCCTGCTGTTTAACATCCATATGAAATCAGAGCAGTGTAGTGTAATATAATTTTGTTCTACAATTATTTATGTTGTTTGGATCATTGATTGAATAAAGGAATGTTTTCTTAAAATACAATATTAGCATCAGTGGTGGGCTTCAAATTTTTTAACAACCGGTTCTCTGCCTTAATGACTGGCTGGGTGGGCGTGGCTGGGTGGGCGTGGCTGGGTGGTCATGTGGCTGGGTGGGCATGGCCAACTCGACGTCACTTCTTTGCCTAAAAATATATATATACCAAAAGGTAGTTTATTATTTCGTGTATTTAATAGAAATGGGGGAATATACACTGAAGATCAATGAGTAACAGCTGTCATGGAAACCTAAACCATTCTGTCTGAATACCTTCCTTTTCCTCAGCAATACCTGCAACCCAGAGTTACAAATGAGGCAGGGGGCCAGAGCACATTGAGGAATTAAAATAGTTAAAATACAGCCAACTCTTGCTCATAAAGTGAAACCCTTTAGCAGAGAGGTCATTTAAGCTCTCCAGAAAGTGGGTGGGCATATTTGGGCTACAAAATGCGGAGCTAAAGAGACAAATTAACGAATTAACATCTTGAGTGAGGGCTACAGTAATCCCGTTCTGTCTTTGTTCTGACCATGCTGCACGGAATTTTTGCCTATGAATATAGCTATCTATCTCTTTATCTCTTAAGTACTGCTGCGGGCTATTAAGGAAGGTGGGGGCTGCTTTCTCCCTCTAAGAAAACATGTTTCTCCATTTCTCATCCAGGGAAATATATTCTTCCTTTTTAATATTTCTCAAAATATTTCATTCTTCTAGGAGAGGTGTGGGTGCTAACTTTCTACAATTGGTGCCATGTTACTATGCCATATTATCATGAGAGCAAACTATAACAAATTGGAAGGAGGATCCACTTATTATCAGTGAGCAATTATGTGCCGAAGCAATGCAAAAGACTCCTGTCCCAAAGGTGCTTTTTCAAGAGGCAACTGGAAAGTCCAGTTGCCTCTTGAAAAAAAGCAACTTTGGGACAACCACGACCTGGATGACTGAAGAATCCCCATAGACAAGAGACTCCTGTGCTCAGTGAACTGACAAAGCACCCAGGAGAAGCAATCATTAGATCCATTTGCACCACTTAAAGATACCAGCTGGTTTTACTCACCTCACAAGATATCCTAAGGTAATCATCCAAATTTAAGGAAAAAGCACATGCAATGCAAAAGACTCCTGTCCCAAAGGTGCTTTTTCAAGAGGCAACTGGAAAGTCCAGTTGCCTCTTGAAAAAAAGCAACTTTGGGACAACCACGACCTGGATGACTGAAGAATCCCCATAGACAAGAGACTCCTGTGCTCAGTGAACTGACAAAGCACCCAGGAGAAGCAATCATTAGATCCATTTGCACCACTTAAAGATACCAGCTGGTTTTACTCACCTCACAAGATATCCTAAGGTAATCATCCAAATTTAAGGAAAAAGCACATGTCCTCAGAAAGGCAGTAAAAAAATCAGACAGAATGCCAAGCTTGCATCCTGCCTCTCAGCCATTTCTTCTATGGCTATGCCAACCCTTCTGTAAACAGCTGTTCCAGCCGTGTTGGAAGTATACCCCAGCAGGACAGTGCCAGGAATCACTAAAGCAGTATAAAAAGCTTAAAACAACCCTTTAACCACCTTTAAGTCAAGCCCCTGGAATAAAAGTACCACAAAAAATTGGGGGGGGGGGGAACTCCGGAGAAGCTGGGGCTGGGCATACTGCCAAGAACCATTAAGGCTGTTACAGAGACAGTTTCTGAAAACACTTAAAGCAGCAGGGCAATTAAGATAAGGATTAGGCTAGAAACAGAGGCACACCAGAATCTTTCCTTCCTGCGTGCCTTGCAGGATTAGCCCTGTAAAGTGGGAAAAGATTTCTTCCAACAACCGGTTCTCCGAACTGCTCAGAAAATTAACATACAATTCTCTCAAACCGGTGCAAACCGGCAGGAGCCCACCACTTTTTAGCATGTTCATAAATCAGTACTAGGGATAAATGAGAATACATTTCATTTCTTTTCTTTATTGAGGATTGAATTCACTACATTCAGCTGGATACAGAAAATTAGTACTGCAGTACAATACTGTGGTTTTAGTTACTACATGGTTCTGGATTTCTTTGTCATTGCTGCATAAGAAACTTTAATTTTTGCTGACAGAAGAAATGTCCAATGTACATTCAGACACTACTGTATCTAGTATATTTTCTTCCCTAAAGCATCAGTTAATTTTCATGACAACATTCTTGTACCACTCAGAGTGAAATAAGATTTATGTGCTGGTTGCAGGTGTTCTTTCTGCTGTATTGTAGTTCACTGTATTATATTGTGTTCATGTCATGTGATGGATGTCCTGATGTTTAATCCCTTTTTATTAAAAAGGCAATGAAAAAAATTCTTTTAAAGTTAGCAACCCTTGGCTAAGATTAAAGCTCAACATTTATTTCATATGCAGATTTAATTTATTTTCTAAAATCTAAATCAGTAACAATGTCTCAATATATTGAGTTTAGGAGAAGGAGCTGTCAATCATCTAGCATTAGTCTAATTCTGAAATATTTTAGCATGTAAATGTTTTTGTACTTGATTGACTTGATCTTCTTAGATTTTATTAAGCTGTTGCAGTGATTATTTGAACACTACAAGGTAACAATGAAACATGTTAACGTTTTCTTAGCTAAATAATCTGCTTTAACAGAATAATAGAGTTGGAAGAGACCTTGAAGGTCTTCTAGTCCAACCCTCTGCTCAAGCAGGAAATCCTATACCATTTCAGACAAATGGTGTCCAATCTCTTCTTAAAAATCTCCTGTGTTGGAGCACTCACAACTTCTGGAGGGAAGTCGTTCCACTGATTAATTGTTCCTACTGTCGGGAAATTTCTCCTTAGTTCTAGTTTGGTTCTCTCCTTGATTAGTTTCCATCCATTGCTTCTTGTCCTGCCTTCAGGTGTTTTGGAGAATAGGTTTATTAATAGTTCTCCCTAAAATGTTACCCACCTTCACTTTTTCATTTTCATTTTTTAAAGTTAAAATTGATTTTTGTACTTTTTTGAAGTGAGGGCATAAAATTGACACTAGTAAACTGATTACAGATTGCAATATTATTGCAATTCCCTAGTAATGGTCTCAGTTAAGCAAATTAATCTCCAAGGGGTAATTAGACATTCTTAAGTAGTAAGTACTGTGTTTCCCCGAAAATAAGACCCTGTCTTATATTTTTTTGAACCCTGAAATAAACGCTTGGCCTTATTACCATGCACTCAAAAGCCCGAGTGGGCTTATTATCAGGGGATGTCTTATTTTGGGGGAAACAGGGTAGTTCAAAATATAGTCAGAGACTTTTCTGTTTCCATTTGATACAAAATTGTTTTTAGCATTTATATTTTAGAATTTAGAATTATAATATCATTGCCACCACTATTTTGCTTTCCTATCTTTAAAAGCAGCAGATTAAGTATAACAAGTTAGGCTTTATTTTTCTTTTGTGTATTAATTGTTAGCTGTCCAGAATTATTTATTTATTACAATTGCAAGTTGTGATAGCTCATGTGATCACCTCACTTAATGACCTTCTGTCCAAGCTCTCCTTGATGGGTTCAGGTCAATAAGGGAACATGGGGTACCTTGGGATGGGAGAGGCCCTGAGAGGCCTAGTATAGGCCCATACCCACACTACAGCATCTCCCCAGCTCACATTTGGTCTGCCCTGGGTCTTCCAAGGGTTTCCCCACCACATGAGGCACCCAAGGTCCACTTCCAACTCTTCATGGTCGCTGCAGGCTTTGGGTCTGCTTCCATCCCACACTAGGTCCTCAAGGCATTCAGGGACTCAATGGGGCAAGATGAGAGGGAGGTGTGTGTATGTGTGTGTGTGTGTGTGTGTGTGTGTGTGTGTGCGTGCGCGCGCGCGCGTGCTGCACTCTATCATAAGGGCAGACAGATTGCCTACCCCACAAATTTTGTTCACATAACTATAGGGGAGCTGCAGCAGCCATAATTTTGGGGAATTTGTCATAACTTTGAATGGTCATTAAGCAATCAGTCATAAGTTGAGGGATACCTACTGTCTCTTTGTAGAGCCCTTACGAAATATAGGCAATTTGATTGACAAAAAAAACAACAACAACCAGAAGTTGTACAATTAAAACATTTTGTTTGCATCTTTCATGTAGGCTTTTTTAATAATTAGATTTTTATTTGCATTTTTCCCAATAAAAATTCTAAAGGGGTTTACCTAATATAATTTTTGCATTTTTGTATATACTGTTTCTCATCTTCATATACATTATTAACCTATTTACATGAATAATAGCATTGCAACATCCCAAATACTGAGAACAGGTGTATATAATGTTATTCTAATTATTTTCCAAAAAATAAATACCATTTTAAAAATTCCTAGTTATAGGAAGGGAAGAAAGAACTCTTCCAATGCTTCTTTTTGCATAGTAATTAAGTTTGGAAAACTAAGGTTGTATTTGTGCATAAGGAACTATTTTTATGAGTTTAATTACTGTATACTAAGGCGGAAAACGTGGCTGAGCATGACCAATGGGATTTATGATTCCTTGCTTGAAAATTAATTCCACCGATTTATGCACTGCAGTCATGCAGTTTGGAAAGTTGATGTTTGAGAAACAGCACAAAGGTATAAGCTTGTTTTTAAATGGATCCCAGCCAATATGTATATTTGTTTTTATGGTGGTATTAGCATTCTTTCCTTTCATGCACATATTATCTCATTAAAGAGAAGGATTCTCACATTTTATTTATGACAACATTTCTTTATCCATGCCTTGACTTATTCACTGCTGCTTCATCCATTGTACAAGTTATTAGTGTTTTTTCCCCCTCCCCTTCCATTCAATCATGTCTGATTCTCAGACACAACCTGGACAAAGCCCTGCAGTTTTCTTGGCAAGGTTTTTCAAAAGTGGTTTGCCATTGCCTCTTTCTTAGGGATGAAAGTGCATAGCCCAAGGTAACTTATCAATCTTAAATACTGTATGTGGAAGCTGGAAATCTGAAAGATTTTCCCCCCCAAAATGTATAATGTCTGATATAAATTTTAAAAACTTTTTTTAAAGCTATCAACAGCTGCATTTTGGTAGGAATTCTACTAAATAGGGCATAGATTTTAGCTTTTGAGTGCTGTATTTTTTAATTTTATTTTCTTCTTAAGAATTTAAAAAGATATGCTATGCTTTTCTTTTGACTACATCTTCTTTTCTTCTTGAACTCAGAAATGATTTTTAGGGCCCTCCAGAAAAGTTGACCTTAAACCTGCAAGGAAAAATGGCCCATGCTAAACTGAAGATAGGAAATTGGAGCTTGAAGGGTTGAGGGGACGAGAGAAAAAGCAGAAGAATTGTAGTGATTGCTGTTTTTGGTGTGTTTTCAATTATGAAACAGAAGAAATGTGTACGGGCCAGACAGGGACCACAGACATGACAGAGCAGTTGCCAACACTTGTAAACTATACAGATAATTGTCCCTTCCTGCCATCCATATAAAGATAAATGATGCAAGAGAATCTTAATATTTTGAGTGTTGTCTTTTATTCTTCTAGTCCACGGGAAAGAGGAAGAAAGATTCTGGCCGGACAATTCAGTTGAGGGAAGATATTTGGTTCCTGAAACTACATTTTTTGTTTTCTGGATGAGAGATTTCTGTCACAAGATCGATTGCATGTTACAAGAACTGAAAGGAATTTGTTGGCCTGAAGCAGGATGAACTTGATTAGGGCAACTGAAAAATGTGGACTTAGACATGAAAACTCTGTATTAAGGACCTAAAAAAAAGAAATGAACAAAAAAGTCTTCTAGAAGAAGGTGAGACTAGTGCTATAAAGGGCCTCTTAACCACTCGATTAAGGCATAGGAAGAACATTAATTAATTATGATAGGCTTCATTATATATACTAATATTTAGAATATGGATTAAAAGCAAGATCAGCTTAAAGCCTTAATAGAGGAAGGCAAATATGATTTAAAAGTTACAATAGGTATCTAATAGGCTAATTTATTTGATTGGAATATGGCAATTAGAAGATACAATCTTATTTTTAAAAAAAGAACTAAAAGAAAAGAAGCAACAGTATCTACACCCGTACAAAAATCCAGCAGGATGAATATAGTGGCGCTATGGGAATTAAAATAAGTGGATGAAGTAAAATGAATATTGTTCCTGGTTTCTACTGTCAACTGCTGATCCATGAAGAAAAATCTGGATGATGTTTTTCAAAAGCAAGATGTAGATCTTTCAAGCAACTATGAATTAGTATTGCTGGAACATGATCAACCTTGCCAAGCATGGTATTGAAGGAATTATACCTTTCCTCTTTATAGGATGGAATGAGCAATGAGTGTAGTGAGCTGAGGCAGTCATATTGGAAGCAGAGAAAGATACTTCAGATGTAGATGGGCATTTTTGCTGTACCTATTGGGACATGTATGTTTGCACTTTCTTATATTCAGTATATCTTTTCCTGGAATCAAAAAGCAGCTGTAGAGGGTATGCATTGTAAATTATCTTAGGAAATTGGATTTATATATCTTAGTACAGCTATTTTAAAATTTGTATACAAACGTAAAATTTGCCTCCTTGCACATTCCAAAGCATCATTTTGTTTTCTGTTCCAATAATAGAGCAGAGGTCTAATTATATATAATTACACTGTAGGCACAGTACTACTAAAAAGTGCTAATAGAAAGGAAGAAAGAATAACCTGACTCATCAGTTCTATGGCTATAAAATATTTAATGTAATTAATTATCCATTGTAAGATAGGCAGACAGAAAGACTGCCTATATATTTTTAAAGGACATGAAGTGATTTCTGAAGAAATATGAGACTATAAAAAGTGAACAACCATAATAGCAACTATAAGCCAGAGATCTAAGGGAAGAACAAAAGGTAATATTTAACTCAGCAGAACCCTCCCCTCCCCCTCTCCCCTCCCCTATTTCACTCCTTCCTTCCTTCCTTCCTTCCTTCCTTCCTTCCTTCCTTCCTTCCTTCCTTCCTTCCCTCCTTCCTTCCTTCCTTCCTTCTTTCCATGAAAGCTAAACCTGATAGATATCCATAGACGAAAGTAAATAAAATGAGTTCATCAAGACACTGTATCATGCTTCCAAATTGTGGCAAAGTAAGTGCCTTTTCACCATCTGTTACTTTTTATTATATAACTATTTTATTATGTAATATTCATATACAGTGCCATCTAAATGAAGAGAAATTGCTTCACTGTATTTGACCTGTATTGCCAGGTCTCTTTGTGCGCCAATGTCCCACTTCTCCCTCCACCCTCCAAAAAAAAAATGGCATACAGAAAATTTTGGCATCAATTCATCCAATATCTTCACATTCCTGCTTGTGAGAAATATACAACAAATGTTGTAAATTAGCATACATGTGTTTCTTATATCTATTTTTCATTAATCTTGAGAGTGAATGAAACAGTGATTTGCAACTGGAAAAGAATATAGTTGTACTAAAAAATAGAGCATAATCCTGACACTTAAAATTTTGTCAAGTTTAGTTCAATACATTATGTTTTTCTCTTGCTTAATATTTCTGAGTTGAAAGAGCTATGGAGGTAATACCGGTACACAGATACAAATATAATTATAGTACTCATACCAAATTGCAGCCATGTTCAAGATAAGGTTGGAAGTAGATTTGGAAGGGAAATCCTCTATTGAGGATGGATCTATGTAACCTTTTCTGAACAAACTTTATTAAAACCTAATATCCCAAAGGTGCTTTTTCAGGAGGTAACTGAACTTTCTTGTTTTTTCTTTGAAGACATTTCACTACTCATCCAAGAAGCTTTTTCAGCTTTGACTGGATGGTGTGGAATGGAAGGATTTATATTCCTTGCAGACAGATGGTCATTTGCATCCTTTTAAAGAGTCATTGAAGCACTTGAAAGTTTATCTGTGTCCTCAGGGTCACCTGAGTAGTACTAATGGTTCCTGTACTCTGCAATTTTTCTGGAAATCCTTCATACTCCCACACCATTCAAAGGGTGTTCATCCCAAATTGCATAGCTAAAATTCTATAGAGATTCTCAGTCATCCAGGTCATGGTTGTCCAAAAGGTGCTTTTTCAGGACTTTCTTGTTTTTTATTTGAAGATGTTTCATCTCTCATCCAAGAAGCTTCTTCAGGTCCTTGCACCTAATAGTTACAATCTAATTCAAAGTGTGGAATATACAGACATCCTTATAAGCAATGATATTCAATAAGTAGACTAAAAAGCATTGTCTTACACATTGCTCTGTCTTACACATTGGCAAAAAAAAATGCTCTGTGCTACACATTGACAACAAAAATCAGAACACCAAATACAAGCTGGGCTGACATGACCTCGTAGACTACCCTCACTCTGTCAAGGACCTAGGAGTACTCATCTCAAACGATCTAAGCCCCAGGGCTCACTGTAACAGCATTGCCAAAAAGGCATTAAGAGTTGTTAACCTAATTTTGCGAAGCTTCTTCTCCAGTAACATTGTACTGCAAACTAGGACATACAAAACCTTTGCCAGACCAATTCTCGAATACAGTTCGTCTGCCTGGAATCCACACTATATATCAGACATTAATACAATTGAGCGGGTCCAGAGGTATTTCATGAGAAGAGTACTCCAGTCCTCTGCTCACAATAGAATACCTTATGCCACCAGGATTGAAATTTTGGGCTTGGACAACCTAGAACTACGTCGCCTATGGTCCGACCTATGCATAGTACACAAAATTGTCTGCTACAATGTCCTACCTGTCAACGACTACTTCAGCTTCAACCGCAATAATACACGGGCAAACAATAGATACAAACTCAAGGTAAACCGCTCCAAACTTGATTGCAGAAAATACGACTTCAGCAACAGAGTGGTCAATGCCTGGAATGCACTACCTGACTCTGTTGTTACATCCTCAAACCCCCATAGCTTTAATCTTAAACTGTCTACAGTGGACCTCACCCCATTCCTAAGAGGTCTGTAAGGGGGCGTGCATAAGCGCACCAGCGTGCCTACCGTCCCTGTCCTACTGTCCCCATTTATTTGTACTGATTTCCTGTATTCATGTCCATGTTTATACTTATAACTGTTATCTCGTACATGTTTGACAAACTAAATAAAATAAATAAATAAAAATAAATAAAAATTGTCAGGACCAGGTAAATAGTTAAGCTTTCTAAGAAAGAAGTCAAAATTTGGAACTGACATGGACATGATCCTGATATGGAGATGATCCTGATATATGGAAGATGTTAAAATAAAATAAAATAAAAGATAAAAAAGATGTTGAGACTCTAGAAAAAGTGCAGAGAAGAGCAACCAGGATGATTAGGGGACTGGAGACTAAAACATATGAAGAACGATTACAGGAACTGGGCATGGCTAGTCTAGTGAAGAGAAGGACCAGGGAAGACATGATAGCAGTGTTCCAATATTTGAGGGGCTGCCACAGAGAGGAAGGGGTCAAGCTATTTTCCAAGTCACCTGAAGGCCAGACAAGGAATAATGGAAGGAAACTGATCAAGGAGAGATTCAACCTAGAAATAAGGATAAATTTTCCAACAGAACAATCAACCAATGGAACAGCTTGCCTTCAGAAATTGTGGGAGCTTCATCACTGGAGGATTTCAGGAAGAGATTGGACTGCCATTTGTCAGAAATGGTGTAGGGTCTCCTGCTTGGGTGGGGGGTTGGACTAGATGACCTACAAGGTCCCTTCCAACTCTATTAATCTGTTAATGTTTCAGTGCTTTACTCATCTCAGGTAGAGGCTTTTATTCTAAAAGCTCTCAATCTGCACCTTTGCCCTTTAGTTTTTGATGCAAAGATGGTGACGACCTTATGGATATAATATCACTGTTGAGATTTACAGGAGCAAGGGTAGGAATGGAGTTATATATTTCTACATTTCTACATGCCCCAATGCTATAACCAGGTTCCTTGGATTCAGGTCTCCCAGGTGCTGCATCATCTTTTCATGTTGTCTTTCAGGGATGAATCATGCTTAAAATTTGCTACATTTGTATGAAAAGTATGAAAACAATATGCATCCTCAACTCACATCCTTTCCTACCTGGTTTTCCAGATTTAGTTTTTATAGCAGCTTCTTGTTTTTGTAAAGATTCAGTCACATTTCTGGCATTCCATTATTCTTAATCTAATCCACAGTGTGGCCTGATTTACACAATAAAAGCTTTTCCTTAGCTTCATCATAGCTATTTCTGGAAGTGTTCTGGCTTATTGGATTGCACTTTTTGGCTTCTCTTTCCAATTAAGTAGTTAATTTGATGTTCATCAGGTGAAGTCCAAGTACAGATTATATATGTTGCTTGAAGAAAAAGTTGCCAATGAAGAATTCTGTTTGCAAAACTGAATTAACCTGAAAATCCAAGAGAGCAAAAGAAGAGTGCTTTTATGTTTACTTTACTTTACTTTACTTTATTTAATTTGTCAAGCATGTATAAGGTACCAGATATAAGTATAAACATGATTATGAGTACAGGAAATGGATACGAATAAATGAGGGACAGTAGGACAGGGACGGTAGGCACGTTGGTGCGCTTATGCATGCCCCTTACAGACCTCTTAGGAATGGGGTGAGGTCAAGAGTAGACAGTCTAAGGTTAAAGTTTTGGGGATTTGGGGAAGAAACCACAGAGGCAGGTAGTGTATTCCAGGCATTGACCACTCTGTTATATTGCTGAAGTCATATTTTCTGCCATCGAGTTTGGAGCGGTTTACCTTGAGTTTGTATCTATTGTGTGCTCATGTATTATTGCAGTTGAAGCTGAAGTGGTCATTGACAGGTAGGACATTGTAGCAGATAATTTTGTGTACTACGCTTAGGTCAGACCGAAGGCGGCGTAGTTCTAAGTTGTCTAAGCCCAAAATTTCAAGCCTGGTGGCATAAGGTATTCTGTTGCGAGCAGAGGAGTAGAGGACTCTTCGCGTGAAATATCTCTGGACTCCCTCAATTGTATTAATGTCCGATATGCAGTGCGGGTTCCAGAAAGATGAGCTGTATTCAAGAATTGGTCTAGCAAATGTTTTGTATGCTCTAGTTAGCAGTACAGTATTACCAGAGAAGAAGCTACGCAAGATTAGGTTAACAACTCTTAATGCCTTTTTAGCAATGTTGTTACAGTGAACTCTGGCACTTAAATCATTAGAGATGAGTACTCCAAGATCATTGACAGAGTGAGGGTCGTCTACAAGGTTGTATCCGCCCAGCTTGTATTTGGTGTTCTGATTTTTTTTGCCAATGTGTAGGACAGAGCATTTGTTGGTTGAGATATACTATGTATATCTCAGTATATATCAGTTCAAGCATTTGAAGGTTTGAATGATTTCACAAAAATGAGCCCATGTCAGTTGACAAAAATTTATACAGTGTACAATACTATATAAAACGAACCTGGCCAATAGGCAGGACAAATCTAGTCAAACTCCTCTTCTCTTCTCTTCTCTTCTCTTCTCTTCTCTTCTCTTCTCTTCTCTTCTCTTCTCTTCTCTTCTCTTCTCTTCTCTTCTCTTCTCTTCTCTTCTCTTCTCTTCTCTTCTCTTCTCTTCTCTTCTCTTCTCTTCTCTTCTCCTCTCCTCCCCTCTCCTCCCCTCTCCTCCCCTCTCCTCCCCTCTCCTCCCCTCCCCTCCCCTCTTTTCTCTTTCCTACCCTACCCTACCCTACCCTACATATGCATATTATATGTATATAATATTCCAGTAATTGAAATCTGCAGAATTCATTTTTAGAGTTCAATTTTCAAATAATAGAAGAAGGACCTATCTTTGGGAATTGAAAAACTGAGCTAATTTTTAGCATACATTTTTATTAAAAGTACTACAAAGAACATAAAAAGAAAGAAAGAAAGAAAGAAAGAAAGAAGAAAGAAAGAAAGAAAGAAAGGAGAAAAGAAAGAAATAGAAAGAAGCATCCTATTTTCTTTGCATCAAATATAAGTACAATTACAAAATTATCTCTTACTGTAGTATGTTATAGGGTTTTACTCTTACTATTGAATGTTATAGGGTTTGCATTAGAAGATCTCCAAGGTCCCTTCCAACCCTATTATTCTGCTATTCTGTTATGCTATTCTTTTATATGATTTTAAAATTAGTTTACCTTTTTCTCTTTTTCTTTTTTTTGCAATAATCAAAACTAAAAATCATAATTGCATTTTTTCTATTGCATGCAAAAAGTCTATCAGGGTTTCCAGTCAACCATAAAGGTAGATATTGATTTTTTTCTCTAATCAAAGAAGCTAATTTAGTCATCTCCATAATTTCTATTTTCTTTATCAACCATTCCTCCATTACAGGTAGTACAATATTGAACCTATCTAGTTTTGAACATATAATAGTCTCATTGCAGTTGTCATATATAAAAACAAACTCCTGTGACTTTTTACTAGTTTACTAGTTAGTCCTGAAAGAGAAAAACTGAACTACATTTTTTGTCTGCCAATCCATTCTGTTTTTAAATTAGCATAAAATTACCATTTTAAATTAAATATAATTAGTCAAACTGCCACTAGCAATTAAAACAAATACAATGTACTCTGTACCTCATGAAAGCCCTCTAGACTTACAGCATTGGTTCTTGATCAAAACTTGCCAAGGACACAAAAGCTTCCACTAATCTATGCCAAACTATCTTGGACAGCAAGATCTTGCCTGGAGCATCCTTCTGGTGGCATTTAAAACACCTGGTGCCCCATGGTGAGTGAAAGAAAATATTTTTTTTTCATTCTGTTTATAACTACATATATACCAGAACTGAGTACTTTCATTACTGAGAGCAGAATAATATGACATTATATTCAAAAGTAATCCAAACAATAAATTAATAGCTCAAGCAATTTATAAATTAATAATTTAAGCAAGCAGTCAATTTCATGAAGAGACTTTTTCAATGTGTGCTTCATATAGCTTAATATAATGAAAGTATTTTACGCACTCATTAGTTTAAATCTCACTGTACATTTTCAACGTCACATATTCATATTTGAAGTACACTTGAACAGAAGTAATTGAAGTCACCATAAAGCTCAATCTGCTTTCAAATTTAAATGTAATTTTTCTTTTTATTCTGTTTGTATGATTTCTTGTACCTGATGTTAGTTAGTTAATTTATATTCTAATAATTTGGATAATAAATTATTGTTAATTTCTTCAGAGACAGATTACATTGATACAATGAAACTGTCAGTTTGAAGGCAACTATGGATTGTTGGGTTCCTATGATTTCCTTGGTGTTGGAAAGTTCATTTATTTTTGGTTTAGTTGCATTGTGATGGTTTCTTTGTATGGTGATGGTAATATCACTCTATATGCTATTTGAAGGTATTCTTGTCTTAACCTATTCTAGACAATTGAGATGATATAAGCCAAAGCTAATTTTAACAGCTCCATTTGTAAAGAGAACATTTCAGCAGTGAAACTGACTGTTGTCCCATGATTTTCCCTCTTTTTTCTTCAGAGAAAACAAGGAATGAACATTTTCTTTTCATGTTCTATTCGTTTTTGGGGTCTCTCTCTCTCTCTCTCTCTCTCTCTCTCTCTCTCTCTCTCTCTCTCTCTCTCTCTCTCTCTCGTGAATGAGTATTTTTGTTGCTGCATTTGCAAAAATGTCACCATTAATAGAATTTTTGCTTTCAAAAATGAAAAACCGCTGAAAAATATACTATGTTGAGTTGTGGACAAGCAACAATTGCTTTTAAAACAAGTTTAAGATTAATAAATCTTGATCATAGAATGCATGTGTAAGAGAAGATAAATGATAATAACAAACTTCTGGAAGAAAGTATTATTAATTGCCTCCATTAGGAAATCAGGCATAGAAAACTTTCACTTGAAAGACCTTCAGAATATAAATGGTTATGATATATCCTGCATTTTTAAATTATAAGAAGAACTGCAACTGGAATACAAAACTGACCTATTAAGGCAGTCAGTAAAGTGTACAGAATTTTTAGCAATTGTACTCTTTGTGAAGCACATTTTTTTAAAATACACACACATTTATTCTTTTTTTTTTTTTACTGTAAAATGGCTATAAAGCATTAAAACTGATTGGGAGCAAAACTATGTATTGATTTTTGACATGTAATATAATTACATGATATAATTAATTATATAAGTGTTGAGCAAGCATGTACTGTATTATCCCCATCTCCTTTACTTTTGCTCATTGTAGAATAGACTCTTGTCATGGCATGTTATCCAATTCATGATTTATGAATCTCACCAGTATGTTATCAATTTACCTACTGGTCTAATTTGGAGATAGCAGTTCTATTTCTCTTCAGATATTTAAAGGAAGCTGCCTTTGAAATGTAAGGACTGTTATATTTTGATAAACCTTGGTATACTTTTAAACTGCTGTGGTTTTGCTCAACCATTTTAGTGGTTAAGCTCTATTAGTAGACAATAGCAATACTTTTGTTTTAATAAGATCTACTTTTTTTTTCCACTAGTGTACTGAATCTATTATAATTTTCCCAGGATTCCATATAAACATATACTACAGATTCTGGCTTTAGCAATGTTTTCATATTTTACTATTTTTGCTGGTGATTAACCATATAGTTAGTACAAAATAGATAAAATAAAAATATTTTGTATTCTTTGCAAAAAGATAAAAAATGAATGTGCATGAATTTACATCATTCACCATGAAAGGAGTCTTACATATACTGTATATTCATATCATAATGCACAATCTATTTATATTTAGGTAGGTGTAGGTTTAGTAAGCAAAAATGGGGGGAAATGTAAATTTAAATATATAAATAGATAAAATTATTCTTCTGACTCATATTCTCATATCAAGGGCACATGTAACATGTTTGTTCCATGAAGTGCACTTTTGCCAGTTTGCTCCCAGGTCCAATTCAAAGTGTTGGTTATCACCTATAAAGTCCTATACAGGAAGTTATACGGGAAGGCTACCTAAGGAACCAACTTCACCCTATTACATCAGTCCATCCCACTTGATCAGGTAGGGAAGGTATGCTGCAGACCCATCAGTCTGTATAATAAGATGGCTACTCTTTCCTTTGTTCAATTATTTGGATCATATTTTATAACATTTCTACTTCTTTTATAATAAAAACACTGATACCTAAAGTAGAGATCTGATTGGATGGAACATCAACAAATAGTTAACTTTCATGGGTACAGCATGATTATCTATACCAGGGGTGTCAAACTCAAGGCCCGGGGACCAGATCCGGCCCACGGGATGCTTTGATCTGGACTGCGGGGCCACCCTGGAAATAGTGAAGTACCGGCCTGCAGTGCCTCTGCCAGCGAAAATGGAGCTCGGGGGGCTGCTGGCAGAGGGCTGCAGGAGTCTCTGGCAGAGGGCTGCAGGAAGCCGTCACGGCTGAAAACAGCTCAGGGGCCCGTTTTCGCTGGCAGAGCGCTCGGGCCACCAGAGGCACCCCCGACATGAGTGATGGCAAGCTGGCCACACCCACCCTGGCCATGCCCACCCCGGGCCCCCAAGGTCAAATGCAACCCTGATGCAGCCCTCAATGAAATCGAGTTTGACACCCCTGATCTACACAAAGGGGTTGACAAATGCTTCCACAAAAGGTGGTACTCTATATTCTTTCTCTTCTTTTTAGAAAGTTGAAAGATGAATTACATTGAAGAAGTGGTTCTTATTAGAACTAACCAATTATGTTCTTCCATGTAATTAGAATGCCATTGGAAAAGTGGCATCTGATTATATAGTGGAAAGATACTTTAATATGTGTTGTATTTGTATGTCATTGTATGCTTACGATTAATAAAAGGGAAAAAGTAAAATCAAGGAATACATTGTGCACTAAAAATAAAATTTACTTTGGGCCTTCAGAGACAAGTAAAACCTTGCCAAGAAAACTGTAGGAACAAGTTCAGACAGTAGCCAGGAGTTGACACTGACTTGAAAGCAGATACACACATGAAAGGGAAGGGGCAATGCCAAAACTGTTTTTTTCAATTCCATCTCTTCAGGTTTTTTGGCTGTGTAAATCCTTTTTCTATACTGATTATGCCTTTTGGCTCCTCAATGAGTTCTTTCCATATCGATCATGTTGTAAAGTTTAGGCTTTTGAATTTGGCCTCAAAACATTACAAGTATAATTTTTATTCATGATAATCTGTTATTTCTTTCGGCCTGCAACTCCAACCACAACTGCAAAAAGAATATACAAAACAGAATATTTGTTTTAAAAGAACACAAAGGGAAATATTTCAAGATTTATAAAATATGTGTTGTTTACTTAAATCTCTTTTCTCTGATCTTTTTTTTTCTAATTTGTTTTCTCTCTCTTTCACTAAAGTCTTTTTCCTTTGCCTTTAAAAATATGAACTAATGAAAAATTGTATGTCCGAAATAGCAGAAAACTGACTTTGTTCAAGGACCATAAAGAATTCCATTCTCAGCTTTTCCATATAGGATTAGAATAATCAGTATATAAAGACATACTTATTGTTTCAACATCTCAATTGAGAGAAGGTACTTCATGTACTTTTCTGGTTACTTCTTGAGGCAAATTGTTCCATAAATTAATTGTTCTAACTGTCAGGAAATTTCTCCTTAGTTCTAAGTTGGTTTTCTCCTTAATTAGTTTCCACCATTGCTACTTGTTAATATTTTATGATACCATTCTTACTAATTTTAATGAGTATCAAATTTTGCATTGTTGTTTTATTTTGGGTCTCAGAAAGTGTTCACACAAAAATGATTATTTACATCTGCTGGCAATTATTAAGTTACTGCTTAATAATTATTAACAATAATTATAAATTATTGTTACTGCTTATGAAAAAGAAAAGACTGTTCATAATCAAACTTACATCATAGGTCCAGGGATGATATTTTCTTGGGGAAAAATAAAGACAAACCTGAAAAAAGGAAAAAAGCTGAAAAAGGTTCATAAGGAAAAAAGAAGAATGTTTATATTTATAACTTTGCTTTACAAAAGAAAATTAAGAGCAAAACTAAGAAAATAAATAATTAAATAATCAAATCAAATTTTATGAAATAAAGATCTGGCCTTTATATTAAAGGATATGTTGTCACTTTTAGTCATAGCCAAAAGTTTTCCAAATGTACATTTTAATTAAAGTACTGTGATACAGCCAAAAATTCTCTTTTATGTGCTTTCAAATACAAGTATAAAGTCATCTCATTATATAGAAAGTCTATTCATTGCATATATTTTTATAATGATTGACCAATATAGGTCATAAAATATTTGAAAAATATTCAATTCTTCTTTTATCCTATCCTTGATTCTTGATTCTTCAGCAACGTGGGAATTTGGGGATGATGATCCTTCTGATCCTTCACATTGCTGCTGATATGATTGGTGCTTTGAGAAATAACTGTATCGTTTTATATAATAGCCATATTGTGTTGTATGTTATGAAATATAACCAGCCATGGAGAAGGAATGCACAAGCATGTCCATGTTATTGTTAGATTTACGTGTCACTTATATTTTTTTACAACTCAAGGCAACATACATAATGCTTCCACCTCCTAGTTTCTCCACATTAACAACCTTGTGAGGTGGGGCTGACTCACCCATCCAGGTTTGTGATCAAGTGAGGATTCGAATTCGCAGTTCACCAATTTCTAATTCAGGACCTTAACCATTGCAACAAACTATTAGCAAAAAAATGGAACGAGTGAAAAGTAGACTGATACACCAGGGGTGGAATTCAAATTTTTTTACTACCGGTTCTGTGGGCGTGGCTTGGTGGGTGTGGTGTGGCTTGGTGGGCGTGGCAGGGGAAGGATACTGTAAAATCTCCATTCCCACCTCACTCCAGGGGAAGGATACTGTAAAATCTCCATTCCCTCCCCACTCCAGGGGAAGGTTACTGCAAAATTCCCATTTCCTCCCGATCAGCTGGGTCTCGGGAGGCAGAGAATAGATGGGGGTGGGGCCAGTCAGAGGTGGTATTTACTGGTTCTCCAAACTACTCAAAATTTCTGCTACCGGTTCTCCAGAACTGGTCAGAACCTGCTGAATCCCACCTCTGTTTGGCACTGACCTTTTCAGAATGCTTTTTTCATTTCCCAGTATAGTTTTCAGTGCTAACCTACCATACAATTAGTAGCCAAGTTTTGCCTTCTTTAACTTAAATGTCATTTATGTAATACAATCTACTATGACTTTCTCTTATAGCCACATTTTAAAAATCACTTTAATAATTATATAAATGTGATACTAAGTGTGGTGTTTCTTCTGCAAATAATTTGGAGGATCCTGCTTTTGTCTGAGTGGTAACCAAATGCCTTATAGGAATTTGTGTACATAGGCCTAGTTTTCAACTCCTGGCAACTGCCTGGGATATTCCTTGCAGTTTTCTTGTAAATGGTTTGCCATTGCCTGTTTTCCTTGACTGAGAGACTGGTCCAAGATCACCTACATCGCTTTGTGCTTAAGGTGGGCTATAACACACAGTCTCTTAATTAGAGGAAATACATAAGTAAAATACTGAAGACATACCAGTCATGGAAATTTAAAAGTAATATTAAAAATTCAAGCGTGAAGATATAAGAACATATTGTTGAAATCATATTTAATAAAATTATTCACATGCTTAAAAATGCCATAATAGAAATAAATGAAGTTAACAATGTTGGAGACTTTCCTCAAATCATCTTTTTTTATCATTTCACATTTATTTTCCATTTGGTTTCTGCCACTTTCAACATTATTATCAATCATTTTTTGGCTAAATGTTTTTGAAAGCTCAAAGAACCATATAAATTGGTATTGTTGTTTGACCCCTCAGAATCAAGGTTAATGGAAACTCTTTGCTGTCAGGAAAAAAGCTTCAAGCCAAAGTAACGTGTCAAAGGCAGCCAGTCAAGAATAGTCCCAACAAAAAAGAAAAGAAAAGAAACACTAGTTAATGTAATACAAAGCAGATCAATCATTTTGAAATGCCTATACTTGAGAATTTTACACTTCTGATTTAAGGGTTGATTACGTGATATCACTAAATCTTAATTCTTCACAGCATACCTGGAAATGACTTATTTTCAAAGATGAGTATATGATTGGTGCTTAGGTAGTGATGTTTTTTAAAAAAATATTAGGCTGAAATAGGAAGGGAAATATAAAACATTTACCTGATAACTTTTATCATGTGTCAAAAAAGAAAGCAGCATTTACATAGACAACTGCCCAGTAAAATAAGATGATTTGGAAATTTGTACTGGATTTCAGATATTTCAAGGTGTGGACCATATACGATTTTTCAGTTATAAATCAGCTGCATTACCTGATAACTGTATTAGTATGATACTATATTGTGCCATAACAAATGTTTTGTTTTATTTTGGCAGATTTTGTATCCTGCTCTTTCTCCTTTTGGCTTGAATATGGGTACGATTGATATTTAAATTGCACCCTGAGGAAATCCTGCATTATTTATCAGGTTGCAAATTGTTATACCAAGGTTTCTTCTTATGCTTACATTACTTTACTTTGGTTTAATCTTGTGTAATTTCATTGAAACCAATCAAATAAATAGAGCCTGATGCCAACTTCCTTATATTAGTCATATATGTAACCCATTGCTTATATGATAGCAGCTGTCCTAGTATTTTTTTCAGCCACCCATATTTCAAGATGCCAGAAGTTTTACCTAAGATTTTATTCACAAAATATATGCTCCATCGCAGGGATTCTGTTCTAAAGGTATTGTACTATTGTATTCCCCCTTTAGAAATGATGCTCAGGATAACAACTGTACTTGCAGTTCATTTGAGCCTAAGAGGTCTTGTGCCATCTTTTTTACATGGCAGCTGAAGAACATGTGTAGCTTATATCTTGTTCATTATGCACGTCTTTCTCCAGTCCCTGAAACTTCTCTGGCAATCCCAAGGGAAGATGTCATGAAGAAAACTCTTCCCGTGGGATTTTTAAGAACAGGAACTAACCTGGGAGACCTATAAAAACATGAATAAATTCATAGCAGAAAAGAGCATCAACAATGGCTGAAACTTCCACAACTTTTAAGGAATTTAGAAAAAGTTCAGCAGATAAATCAAGCATTCTTCATTGCTGCTGTTCCATAAAAGCAATATTGTACATTAGTTGTGTTCTAGTGTTGATCCATGGAGTACTTGGCTATCCCAGGTTGTTGGGAAGCATACTTTAGGATTGCTAAGTCCACAAAAAAGACATGATTGATAGTTTGTACTTGTAGCATGCCCACAGGATAATAACATTACTTTTTAGCAATTAGAGAAATAATTGTCAGATCAATGTAGGTCCATCTTCCCCACACTGTGAAAAGTGACTTGCAGCTTTCTAGGATTTCATCATCTTACTGGAGATACCAGAAACCAAGGAAGACATATGCTTAATTGATCCCATGTAATAGAATGACCTGGCATCCGGCACAGTAGATTGCCCCAAAGTTCCTGATGTCACAAAGAATGCTACACAGTCATTGGGATTCATGAGATTGCTAGGCATGCCATCTCTGCCTCTGAACTATAATTCCTAAGCACCACCAAAACAATACCAACAGAATCTAAAATTAATGATCAGTCACCAAAATTTATAATTAGTGGTTCATTCATTTGATTGGGGTGGAAAGAATAATTATTTTTAATATACATTTACATACTCCCTAAATTAAATGTAGGATATGTAGGATCTTCCAATGTTGCTAACTATAGCTCCCAGAACATCTAATTATTGGTCATCCCGAGTCTTACAGGTTTCCCAGTTACCATAATAAAATCTCATTGTATATCTAAAAAGAACCCTAACCAATTACTTTTTTTCTGGAAATGAGACATATGGAAAATCCTATCACTGTGGCAAACTACTTGCCAGCTCTTCCTTTGGACTTCATAAAAAAAAAAAAACAGCTCGATCATAATGCCAAATTGCACCTGTTTGGCNAAATACTTTCAAACATTACAATTGAACAAAAAAAAAAAAAAAAAAACAGATTGATCATAATGCCAAATTGCACCTGTTTGGCTTTAGGTAGGAAGCACTGCCTGCTCAGCAGCTCCTAGAGTTTTGGTGCCCTTGGGAATCCTTGTGTCTGAAAGGCAAAATATAAAATTAAGCAATTATTAATAGCAATCATTTATCATGACAAAGCCATAGATCTGTGCCTCCTGCTGGAGACAGAAATCAGACAATGTAACAGTTGATTATCTTATTGCAGAGTTATAACCATAGGCCATATTGATTAAATGCTGTTCTGAGAGAAGGTTGTGCCTAAAAGTGAGAGACTAGAAAACAATAACTATATTTACCACTTTGCATTCACCTTCCCTAGTACTAGGACAGCTTTCTGCAGTTTATTCAGTACAGGCTTCTCCCCCACTGTCTCATTTATGTTTACCTTTTTTAAAGGGGAATCTGGGTGAACATACTATGCATCATAGATGTTTAGCAGGGAATGGGAATTAATATTTGTATTAGGAAACAAATTCCTTTTTTATTACATTTTCTTATACATTACTAACAGCTTATGCAGCACTTTATACAACAATATAGTTTCTTGCTTAGGGGTTTTTGTTACTATCCAGCTGTCCCTTTAATTTAGACAATTCTTATGAACAGCCATTTTTACTAGTTTCAGGTGTCCTGTGCTCTATGTAAATTTCCACAATAGAATAACAAAGTAAACCTAGTTTGTTGCAGAGAAATGCACTACTGAATAACTCTGCATCGCACATCTCTTTTGGTGTTCTATGGCATTCTTGTCTAAACTGCCTGTGATTGACTGTATCATAGAAAGGTTTCAGGGAGATGGATAATATCTATAGTGCTTGAATTTCTATTTCTTTTGCCTTACTTCAGCCTGCTATATTTCTGCTATCAAATCAGACAAGTCATGCAAAATAATAATTGCTGCAAGAAGATCATATAGACTGATTACAGACAATGGCATAAAAAAGTAACAAAAATGGTGCTTTGGAATATCTGCAGGAAATACTATTTGCCTGCAAGGAAGAACTGGTGGGACCACAAAATAGACAAAAACAGAAAATGAACAGGGGTCCTAAAAGTCCTCAAATGCTTTGGGACTTTAGAAGTCAAACAGACAAGAACCTGCAATGTAACATTCCAGATTTAACAACTGTTGATAAAAAAAGACAAAATAATTGAAGAGAAAAAAACTAGAGAAAATCACAAAATACAAAAATCTGCAAATAGTAGAATGACTGAGACAAAAGAAAGCAAAGATAGTACCGGTACAAAGATAGTACTATTAACAGGTACCTTGGTGCAATCCCAAAATATCTGCAGCACCACCAATGCCATCAGTATTGACAAAATCACCATCAGTCAATTGCAAAACAACATTTGCTCTCCCGGGTCCTTGGGAAGGACTTGATAGGTGGACAAAAATACAAAACTGGCTGACTAGGAAACCAACCAAAGCATATATTTTATATGCTACCACAAATAAGAAGGAAATATGAGTAGAAATAAATTTGTATTCCTGCCTCCCTTTTCTTCCCTCACTTTTAGGATTAATAAAGTTATTTCAAACTTTTTGAATTGAGTTGAATGTGCAAGGTTTTGTGGAGAATACTACATTGTATTTTTATTATTGTATCTTTTCTGTAGGTGCTCAGCAACCTGGAGGCTGCCAAGATTTTCTTCTGCCCATAGCCATAGACGTAGCTTGGGTTAAGAGAAGATAAGTGCCTCAAAACTATCCTGGTGGACTTCTATGCCTGAGGATAGAGTTGATAGCTAATTTTTTTTTTATCTCCGTCCAATTTCCAATTTTCTACACCATTCTGGCTTAACTATTATACAAATAATATTTAAACTATATTGGTTAGACAAGATGAGTTTTGTATAAACTGAGAATGCTACTCTTTCACCTTAAAATTGAGACAATAGACAATTTTAACTATCTCTGACTCTGTTCATTTCTAAAATATTTCATTGGCCAATGAAGATATTGCCAGTCCAATTTATCATGTCTTGTTCTCTGGCATGGTGGAATTGTGTTATTTCCTGGGTGCATCCAATCATAATTCATAAAGTGCTAACACAGCCCCAGTGGTGAGTCATTTAATTGCAATGATAATTAGACCTGTGCAGGTCAACCCTTCATATTTTGTACAATGAAAGTGATAACAATTTCCTCACCAATTAATTTTGCATTATTTCATTCTCCATTGCCATGCACCAGCACTTAACTTATTCTGCATGTGTTTTCCAGTAATGTAAACACATGGCAATTTTTTGTCTTAAAACAATCTTTTGTACATGGGGATGGATTTCTGAAATGATGAAAATAAGAGGAAAGCTAAATCTTCAAATACTGTGATCCTAATCCAAATCATGATCCTTTCATTATACAGTAAGTAAACCAACAAGCAAAGAATAAACTTTGGAGACATAAGAGATTTTGGACATAAAAGATCTGCTGTAGTCCAGTCCAAAGCAAAGTAGATTTTTTCCACTAAAGTTATATAAATATGATTTGCTTTATCACCTTGAATCCACTTGGTGATAACAATTTGCATGGTCTCAAACGTCTCTGAGCCAATGCTTAAAAAAAAGAAGGCGTCTTCTGCCTCAGTGTTAACTGAAATGCTCTCAGGCTGAGTGATTTCATATGCCACTCAGCATGTACTGGAGTCTAGAGTGCTAAAAATATGCCACGGCTTTTCTTTCAGTAATTTAAGGACATGTTTCTTATCAAGCAAAGAAACACCATAAATTATGAGTCAGGCCTCTTTCTCATCAATTCATTGCCTTTACATAGATTAAGTTTAAGTGCTTCTAATTTCATCGCTTTGAACACATCTTCCAGATTTTGGCTGAGGAGAAAATGTGTGGTTTCTGAATTGGCTAAGGAAAACTAAATACATTTATTCTTTGTCCATCCAAATGCTTTGGGGATGGCAGGCAGGAATGGAAAACAAATGTTTTGGAATGTTTGGCTCTGGGATGGTTTGGAGCCTGACCAAAGTAGCTTCTAGTCATAGAAAATAAATCTTGTAACTTCAATCCCATAGCTAAAAGAATAAGAAGAAAAACCCTCTTAAGAGGTTCATTTTAAAAATGATGATTATAAATATTTCTTCTTGAACTTATTCAAAATGTTCTAACAAAATGCATATTGATTTTAATTTCAGATGACATCAAAATGTATTGATCTTTGAGGTAAATATTAATCTCTTCTTTGGCATAAATCAATATTTACCACAGGTCAATACATGTGGATGCCTGGTTCAACAGAATCAATATCAGCTTAATTTGCAACAAAGTTAATTATACTGTTACAATGTTTTACATGTCATTCATACCTGAAACAGATTTCAAATATTTATTGTTTAAAATGCTTAGGCAGAGAAAATCTACTGCTTAGGGTTACAAACTCCAATGTGGATACGGACATATAAACATATAAACACATTTCTGACTTTCATTTCAGTTGTGTAAATTTTTGCTACTATGGAAAACCTTTCCTCCCTCCTCCTTTCACCCCCCAAAATAATTAGAACATTCAAAAATTTAGAAAAAGTGGGAACTGTAAATTATCTCTTAGTGACATACACATGTTTGTTTAAAAATTATAGCTGTGATTAGGCTACTCTTAGGCTTCTTCAGCTCTGACTGGATGGTGGGGAATGGAAGAATATAAATCCTTCCATTCTTCATTATCCAGTCAGAGCTGAAGAAGCTTCTTGGATGAGAAGCAAAACGTCTTCAAAGAAAAACAAGAAAGTCCACTTGCCTCCTGAAAAAGCACCTTTGGGACAACCATGACCTACATGACTGAGAATCTCCATAGGCACTACTCTGAGGTTGTTCCACTGGATACATTGAAATTTACTTCTCAGAAATATCAATGACATGAAACTATATGTCTGTGTGGTCAGAATTATCTACAGTATATACATTTTTATATTAGATGAATGTCCATTCAGTCAAGTGGAATCTAATCATATATTCACATCCTAACAGAGAGGACAAAAATAGAAATTGCTGTGCAGATTGGTTGGCCAGACTTATTTCCCTTACCTAATGTAAGCAATATTAGATTGTCTCTGTTTCTCTCTGTCTCTTTCCAGGATGAACACTTTTATGAGATTGTCAATCTGAGATCCTTATACCAGTAATGGGTTTCACTTACCTTTGCTACCGGTTCAGCATGCGCAGATCGTCTGTGATGACGTCCGGGCGGGTGGGCGGAGCCTCCCGCCGCTACCGGTTCTCCCGAACCAGGGCGAACCGGTAACAACCCACCATGCCTTATACCAGTACTTTAGCATGAGCTGGAGAAGAGAAAGAATCAAATCTTTACCTTTTCCTTATATTCAGGACTGTACAGCAGCTGGAATGAAAATAATGTAGGAAAGGAAAGTTTGGTATTCTGCTTGTTTCAACTTTGCAACTTTCAGCATCCCTCACTTTGATAGTGTTGGCCAGAGATGACCCATTTTACCAGATACTTCTGGAGGCTGGCAACATCTGTGTTTTCTGGCCCTGTTATAGGAGTACAACTATTTCAACTATTTTACTTTTATACTTTTTAAAAATGATACTAGGCCTTGTTCAAGCTAAGAGAAGAAATCCTCCATTTGATATTCCAATATTCTGCTGTAATTACCAGAGAAGAATGGGATATACCACAACAATTTTCATCTCAGCAGGATGCAACAGTTTTTACTTTCCTGGCACATAAAAAATTAAAATATATAACCTTCTCCTTGCCTCTATTTCCTTTCCTTGTCTATTAATTTGAATTTTTTTTTGTCTCCTTGATGGCCCATTTTTTCCAAATGAAGGAAACAAAAGCTTGTTTTACTGGACCTTTATTTATTTTATTTTACTTATTTATTTTGTCAATCTCGTATTAGATAATACATATAAGTATATACATAATTTGAATACATGAAATGAATAAAAGTAAAAGGGAACATTAGGACAGGGACAGTAGGCACGCTGGTGCATTTATGCATGCCCCTTACAGACCTCTTAGGAATGGGGTGAGGTCAACAGTAGACAGTCTAAGGTTAACATTTTGGGGGTTTGGGGATGAAACTACAGAGTCAGGTAGTGTATTCCAGGCACTGACCACTCTGTTGCTGAAGTCGTATTTTCTGCAATCGAGTTTGGAGCGGTTCACTTTAAGTTTGTATCTATTGTGTGCTGGTGTATTGTTGTGGTTGAAGCTGAAGTAGTCATTGACAGGTAGGACATTGTAGTGGATAATTTTTTGAACTACGCTTAGGTCATACCGAAGATGGCGTAGTTCTAAGTTATCTAAGCCCAGAATTTCAAGTCTTGTGGCATAAGGTATTCTGTTGCGAACAGAGGAGTGGAGAACTCTTCTCGTGAAATATCTCTGGACACATTCAATTGTATTAATGTCCGATATGCAGTGCGGGTTCCAGACAGATGAGCTGTATTTGAGAATTGGTCTAGCAAATGTTTTGTATGCTCTGGTTAGTAGTGTAATATTACAGAAGAAGCTACGGAAGATTAGGTTTACAACTCTTAATGCCTTTTGTTGTTACAGTGGGCTTTTGCACTTAGATCATTAAATATGAGTACTCCAGGGGCAGGTTCTAACTTACCTTCCCGCCGGTTCGCTTCCTCCCGTGCCGCATTGCCGTGTGCCATGTGCATTGCGCACCGTGTGGCCGTGCCACACGCACGGCCGCACATGCGCAGTGCCAAAAACTCGGCTTCTTGCATGCGCAGAAGCAAAACAAGCAAAAAATTCCAAAAAAAGCCAAAAACAAGATGGCGCATGCACAGTGCCGAAAACTCGGCTTCTATGCATGCGCAAAAGCAAAAACCAGCAAAAAGTTCCCAAAATTTTTTTTTCAAAAAAAAAAAATTCCAAAAAAAGATGGCGGCGGCGTCCACGGACCGGCACCGACAGAACCGGCTCCGTGACGTCACCACCGGTTTACTACCGGTTCTATAGAACCGGTGCGAACCGGGAGGAACCACCTCTGGAGTACTTCAAGGTCCTTGACAGAGTGAGGGTCATCTGCAAGGTCGTGTCCACTCAGCTTGTATTATGTGTTCTGATTCTTTTTGTCAATGTGTAAAACAGAGCATTTGTTGGTTGAGATTTGGATTTGGATTTGGTTGCCAATTGTTTGACCATTCTGACAGAAAGTCAAGGTCTTTTTGAAGGGTAGCAGTATTGTCGGTGGTGTTAAATAGTTTTACATCATCGGCAAAGAGGACGCAATTGCTTATAATATGATCACATTTATGTAGAGTATAAAGAGTGAAGAGTGTGGGTCCTAGAATGCTGCCT
>QLTV01003323.1:3084682-3095525 GCA_003457575.1 Thermophis baileyi | reverse complement strand
CCTTCCTTCCTTCCTCCCTCCCTCCCTCCCTCCCTCCCTCCCTCCCTCCCTCTCTCCCTCTAACAAAGAATAAAATACTTTCTTTTTGTCTGATATTATAAAATAAAACAAATCCAGTTGTCCAAATTATTGCATCTTAATTGCATCAAGTTAGAATTGCATCATATAAATAATATTTACTGTTAATTCTTAAACAATATAGCTCTGCTTCTGAATGCTATTACACAATCAAGACGGTGCTCTATTTGAGAAATTCCAGATTCCTGCTAATGACAGATCCTTCTGTATTTCTTTCCATAATATAATGCTTTGGATGATAAATCCTCTCATTGTCCCAAGAAATGTAAAATGTGTTCTCTATTAATAAAAATGTCTCTTCCACACATAAAAGCCAAATACATTAAATAGAATTAAATAACAGAACAGATTTCTTGTTGAAAGTGGATCATGTATTTTTGCCTTTTATATCAAGCCTTAACTTGTTAGTAGGAGGATTTTGAGAAAAATAAGTCACAAAAAGTTATATATCTTTTATCAGTCATAGAACTTGGCCCTAAATCAGGAGCTCAGCAAAATATTCTCCCACACAATATATGTATATGTGCCAATATATTTGTTAACAAGGGATGATGATGATGATGACGATGACGATGACGATGATGATATAAAACCTCGTTTCTGTCAAACTTGACTCCTAGTGATTTCATGCATATAACCTTGTAATTGTATGGCAACTCTATAGAAGTGATTTGTTATTAGCTTCATCCTGGATTTTCTTTCCAACTTCCCAAATTTATATAGACTTTGTATTTCTCATAGAATCACAAAGAAGTCTATGCTTAGGTTATTAAGTTATTCATAATTTTAAAAAAGTTAATTTTGAATTTGTAGTAATGATTTATTGTTACTGTTATATAAGATTTAGCTAAATCATGTAGAGTTATTTTGATCTAGGTGAAATCCTTTATAATAGTGTAGTCAGATTTGAGTCTGATGCACTTTACTTTGAGAATATACATCCAGATTTCAAGTATCTAAAATATTTTGCTAAATCAAGAAAGAGTTTGGGAATATTTTTAAAGTTCTAATAGTAAAGTCATAAAGCTCTGATAAGTTTAGATTTCAATATTAGATTGTGAGCTATATGCCAAATGCCTTCAAATGAGTAAATTATGGATTGCAAAACCAGGATTGCACAGCAGAGTCACAAACTTACCTGCAATAAAATGTATATTGAACAATTTACACTTGACATGTTACACTGAACTGTCTATTTGTAAACATTTTCTTTTTTTTTCAGGAAAAAGTAATATTATATAATGCAACAGCTATTCTTTGAAACATCTAGTATTTAAATTTACCTTTATCTCTTTATCTACTCAAGCTGCTGCCAGATATACTTTCACTACTATCTATGGCATATGAGAAGAATGGACAGACTAAGGCATTGTAATTTCAAATCCTGAAGACTGAAGTAGCAACCAGCCAGTTATATTGCTTCCTTAATAAATATAAACCTGGTTTTAGAGAAAAGTTATTGAGATGAAGTTAGGAACAAGCCACTTTCATACGATGAACCTCAATTAAGCATATTTTATCTAAAGAATGATACAGAATGTTGTTTTCCTACTTGACAATCAACATTTTATTTGACAAGGTAAATAATTTTAACCCTACTTAGAAAAAACAAGATGTGATTTTTCCAATATATACCGGTAGTTCTTTGATGAAACTGTTTCTTTAATAGTGAAACATTGCTATATATCTACATTCTTTATTTGAAATCTTAGAAAAGAAGGATCTAATATCTATTTCAGTCCCTAAGTAGAAGGTCAGTTATGTTCCATAGTGATGTTGGCATCTACTCATGATTACTGATTCATCTACAGCTTCTTAACCAAATCTGAAATTTATCCAGTGAAACCAGATTAAAGTTTAAGTGAAGAGATTTTCACATCCTTGCCCGCTCTCAGCACAGGGTCAAAATCCAAGCAAAGTGATATTTAGCAAGAAGGCCCAAAGCTATTTTAGAATAAATTGTTTTATGTTAAATGTAAACTAAATTTAACATGAACATCAATCATCAGTTTTTTTTTTAAATAAATAACCCAGTGGGTTTCAATGATGTTGGGGAAATTGATAGTGGTTTATCCTGAGAAGCAATAAAATAACATAGATTCTAGAAATTTAGGTGTTGTTTTTCATAATCAAAACAGGAAAAAAAAGGAAGGTAAATGGGGAAATAAGGTAATTTAGATTACAGGATAAGATGAGAAGGAGCCCCTTTAACAAGCTGAGAAAAGCCTCCAACTAAAACAGAATTAAGTACCTTCTAAGGGAAGGGGTCTCCCTCTCAAAGAGTTGAGAAAGCAACAGAACTTAATGTTTAGGGAAAATGTATCAAACATATGCTGTTGTGGGTGAGGAACTCAGTCCTGGGGGTTCTGCTTGACCCAGAGAGATTAAGACTGGATTAAAGTACTGAGGAAAAAGAAAAGGAAATTGTTAGAGTAGCAAGATTACTTGAGGAGATTAAAAAAAAGGAGTAATTTAAGAAAAACGACAACAATTATTTGAGAGCAAGAGTGTAAGGGGGTAATGGGTTAAATTGAAGAAAAAAAAATATTCCAGAATCAGAGGCAAGTAAAGAAAATCAGCAGAACAAGTGATAGAAATATTTCCCAGGGAAAGGAATCAGCTAATACCAGATGCTGATTGAGGACTGAGGTCAAATAGACAAGGAGTGCCACCTTGTAATGATTAGGGAGAAGATTAGGACTGGCAGAGCCAAATTGCTGACAAGGAGCTGTCTGAATCTGGAGGGGTCCAAAAGTGTTCAAGCAACTGGGAGTGAAATCTTTTTTTGCAAGACACCTGTACCTGAAAGAGGGGACACATTTCTTGTCAAGGAGACATCTGTAACAGTTGGACTGTGCTATGTAGCTACTATGTCTTGAAGGAAATTGTTGTGTAATGAAGACTGTGAGCAGACCTATGGATCTGGGATACTAATCCACTGAATAGATACTATTGTGTAAAGTTATTCTTGGGTGTTTATGTATCTATGTAAAACTATCTATAGACCTATTGCATTAAATGATAACCTATGGTTATCGCTTAATGCAAATAACAAAGCTGTTCTTAGCTAAGATCCTACTGTAAAATAATGGACGTATTTGTCTGGCCATAAATAGAAGTGTATCTTGGGATCTTATTGGTTTTGTGTGGTGCTGAAGACATCCCTAAGATCCCCTGCTTGTTGGATAGTTGGCAGCAGAAGAGGTTAAATTATTATGGCTAGAAATTAGAAAATAAGGAGGAACACTTTGGCTAGAAGGTTCCTTGGATGACAATTTCTCAAAATCAGTAATAGCTACTGAATAAGAAACAGAGGTCTCTCGAAATCCTACATACGTTTGCATTTTTCTTATGCATGTTTCCTTAAATCCTATGTACCAAATTTGTTGAAAATATTGAAGCTTGGTAACTAGTTCATATTTATGATGGTTGCAAGTTCCCGGGGTCACGTGATCACCATTTGCTACCTTCTGACAAGCAAGTCAACCGGGAAACTAGAGTCACTTAACTGTGTTGTGATTCACTTAACAACTGTGGCAAGTTGTTAATAAAATGGGGCAAAATTCATTTAACAACTGTCTCACTTAGCAACAGAAAGTTGAGGGTCAATTGTGGTCATAAATCAGGAACTACTTCTATAAGCAACTACATCTTATCTTGAAATAAGAAATAATAAAGAAGGGGAAAATTTAAATGATAGATCTCTGTTTTCACTAGAGGTCCACATTCAGTTCTTCTTGATTTGAGAGGTATCTCTGAAATTAGACTACTTTACAGGAAGTAGTCTAGAAGTTATTTAGATAGTCAAGAATGATGGCTACTGATCCTCAAGTATTCTGATCTATATTAGCCAAATAATCTAAATATTTTTCTGCTTTTACTTACCCCTGTTTCCCCCCAAATAAGACATCCCCTGATAATAAGCCCAATCGGGCTTTTGAGTGCATGGCAATAAGGCCAAGCGTTTATTTCAGGGTTCAAAAAAAATATAAAACAGGGTCTTATTTTTGGGGAAACACGGTACATTATTTGCTTTAGGAGGAATTACTATTTTCCATGTAAGAAGAAAAACAAAGGATAAAGCAGAGATAGTCAAAAGACTAGGAAAAAAATTAAAATGAAACCAAAAGCAAAATATTTATTTATCAAATTTCTACACATCCATCTCACCTAATTGATTCTGGGCAGTTTACAGATAACATAATAAAATAATATATAAACATGATTTGAAGCACGATTAAAAACAAAATTAAAAACAGGGTTAAAAGTTACAAGTTAAAAATAAGAATCAAAATTAAAACAATTCACAAGACTTTTAGTTAGCAAAGTGGAGGAAGTGCCCTGAAGCCACTAGCCATCCACAGGGTTACATTATACTCTTAGAGACCGATGCTAATGGGCAAAGCCAGGTCTTAACATGTTTCCAAAAAAAAAAACAAAAGAGTGAGGACTCACCTCAACTCTAAGGGTAACAAGTTCCAAAGAGTGAGGGCAACAACCGAGCAGCTCTCTACCTAGAACCTTCCAGATGCCGGTATCATTTGTTATCCTACCTTCTGATACCAATGACTATTATCTTAATAATTGGAATAAGAATGTCTAATTTTTATAGAGCTTTATAAAGTTATGGAACAAGGAAAGCTAGCTTTTTGGTGTTTGTTTGGATATTTACTTGCTGGCTTGCAGAGTAAAGTTAAGCTTTTAAATGGATTTTCAATTTCACATTTATTTATTTATTTAGTCATTTGAAGCCTGGATGGCAGCAGCAAAAGGAATGAGATTTTATTTTTTACTCCAAATAAAAGTTAAATATATATTGAATATATATTCTATATTCCAACCATAAATGCTGCTTTGAAACCTCATGCATGATTTCAGAAGGAGAGACTATGAATAAGTTATAATGTAATATCTCAAGTCCATCTTCTCAAACATCAGTTTTATTGGTGTGAATCTATACTATATATACACCACACATATAAATTTTCCACATTTTAATAAAATATTAAAAATGAGTTGCAGATTTGAACACTAAACAATAAGAATAAAACAGAATGAAATAATAAGACAGCAATAAGAAACTGCAAATAATAATAATAAAAAACTAATGTTCCTTTGTAGGATATTAAATTTAAACAGGTGACAGGCCTAAGCCCAGGGAAATAGTTTTGATGTTTATTGTTGTTGTTTTTTCCCCAAAGCCAAGCGACTCTTGACGTTCTTTGCTTAGGGAATTCCTGAGTCAAGGAACCCAGCACAAAGAATCAGAGACAGGCAGCAAGTGAGAAGAAAATATACACATAGAGTAAAATAGAATATACAGTATTGTTCAGAATAACATGAATGTTTCAAAGATTTTCACTGATGTCAAAATGAGTTATTTTAGTTCATTAATATTGCACAATTATTTATTTTTAAAATAATGTGTGTTTTTCTTAAAATGTGACTTTTCTATAATAGTTGAAATGTAGTTGAAATGTAAAATAAACAAAAATGGTTTGCAAATCCAAATATGCTTTATTAAAGAAAAGATTCAAAGATATATGAGGCATATTCCATGTGGGTGGGTGAGTGAGTGGGTGGGTGTGAGGAAACATTGGAAATAAACAGTCTGAAGTAGGCTCTATTGAAGTAAGACTAATTTCCAAGTAAATGTATGGATAAATTGATACAAAATTTCAGTGACATTTACATAAGTTATACTGTATTTATTGTTTTCCACTGTTTCCAAATAGTTATGTCATCCTGCCATCTTTATGCCTCTTTTTGTCTCTAAGTGCACATTTTTTGTTCAATATTACACACAATTTGTAAATTCTCCAGAGTTACTGGAAGTTAGGTGACATATTAAGTTTAGTAAATAATCATGATAATAAACAAGTGGATGTAAAGTAAATATATATTCCGTATAAATGTGCATTTCAAGAAAGATTGTCATCTCATATAATCTTTTCTTGTCAAAGAAAAGTATTGGATTAATTTTTGTGTATTCTTCTATGTATCACTGCTCATTTAAGCAACAGGCCCAGGGGTGGGTTCTTCTTTTCTTCGCTGCCAGTTCGCTCAGTGACGCGCCGCACGGGGGCGCACACACTTTGCACATGCGCAGTGCATAAAAATCTTCTGCGCATGCGCAGAAGCAAAAAACAAAATGGCACCACCTATAGCGCCGTTGAAAGAACCGGTTCAGGGTGTGGGAGGCCTGGGTCGCTGCCGGTTCTAGCGACCCAGGCCACCAAGTTACTACCGGTTCTATAGAACTGGTCCGAATCGGGAGGAACCCAACAGGCCAAATATCACCAATTTTTCATAAAATGAATGGTTCATACGCACAGATGCATGCACTGCTTTCAAACAAACTTCGCTGTGAGAGATCACATAGCCAACAATATTTGTATGCAACTGCAATTTTTTTAATTCCAAAAATCACCTCATCTCTCTCCACTTGCTCTGAATTATATGGAAGGAAAGGAAATGAAGGGAGGCAAGCTAAACTTGGTGCTTAGGGAGTCCCTTGATTCAGTCTGTCACACTCTTAAGCCTCATTTGGGCCTCAGGGCAGTCTGGCTGCTCTGTGCCTCTTCTGCCAGCCAGACAGTAATGGCCCACTGCTTTTATTCATTACTTTCAATGTATTGCACTAAATTTAACAAGTAACACAGGCAGTGAGAATGTATTGGCCTTTTCCAGTATGACTGAAAGATGCAGTGTGGCTGTGGGCTGCAATTACTGCTGATCCCAGCAACTAACTCCATAAAGGGTTTCATTAATTAATGAAAGTTATAGTTTGCATGAATGGAAAATCTTGGGTGAATGGAAGGACATGTATGCATACCCATGCGCGCACACGCACACATTTCTTCTAAAAATAATAATACAGTAAATGTAGGAACACAAGCAAAAATGGATTTAATGAAAAGGATGTGAACAAGAAAATAGTAAACTGGTATTAAATTAGGTATGGGGCTATTGGTTTAGCATGGAAGAGCCAAGTGGGCTCATCCATGTAACACCACAAGTACAGGAAGTTTATTGATGACTAGTCAACTTTAAAGGTGGTGTTATTACCTGAAAAACACCCTAGACCCATGATGGCGAACCTATGGCATGCATGCCAGAGGTAGCACACAGAGCCCTCTCTGTGGGCACGCACGCCGTCGCTAGCTGCTCTTACAGGTTCCATCATGTGCATGCACAAAGACCAGCTGTCTAGTGTGCATGTGCGTGCCAGAACCCGGAAGAGAGCAGCTGGTCGCCACGTGCATGCGCACCGGCCAGCTGCTCTCTTCCTGGTTCTGGTGGTCCGGGACATGTGCGCGCGCTTCAGTTTCGGCACTCGGTGCCAAAAAGGTTAGCTGTCAGTGCCCTAGACTATAAAGACCAGTTTTGTCTGGTCTATATGATTAAGGTATCAGGCTACAAACTAGTAGACAGAGTGCTAGTCCTGCCTTAGGCATGAAAGTCAGCTGGGTGACCTTGGGCCAGTTATACTGTCTCAGCCCAACTCACTTCACAGGGTTGTTGTTGTGAGGAAAATAGAAAGAAGGAGTAATAGGTAGGTTTGCCACCTTGAGTTATTTAAAAAAATAATAAAGGCAGGACAAAAATAAATAAAAAGAAGGAAGGAAGGAAGGAAGGAAGGAAGGAAGGAAGGAAGGAAGGAAGGAAGGAAGGAAGGAATATGGCTCCATAATTGTCTTCTCTGACTTGAATCTGCTTATCTGGTAAGATCTAGCCTAGATAATGCTTGGTAGTGAAACAAGGGTGTATACGCTCTCCTTATTTATTCAACCTATATGCTGATTATATATATTATGGTAAGCTGGATTGGAAGAAGAGTGGCTTTAAAATTGGAGGGAAAAATAATCTGCACTATGCTAATGACACTATTCTAATAGAAAAAATGCAAAGGCTCTGCAAGGTCTACTAGTCAAGAAGCTAGTGAAAAAAATGGCATTAAAATCATAAATAAAAAAAGACTAACCCTGTGACAACAGGTTAGAAAAACAGATAATTATATTAATGAAGTCCCAAATAGTGAGCACACTTGAATATAACTGACATTATCCACACATTTATAATAATAGATACAATACAACTTTATACAGTGTACATAGTGGTCATTGTATCAGACTTTGACCAGCAATATCTATATATAAGTCCCTACTTCATGATATTGTTCATTGTAAGACTTTAAATCAACCACTATCTCTCAAAACAATCCCTACTGAAAAAAACAACAGAAATTTCTCATGTAAGTTACCTTGAGTTTCCAGGGGAATACACATGTGATATAAAAGTATATATAATAATACTGTACTTTCAAGTTCAAGCAGAAATTAACTGAAAGTACTTTTGCCCATGGAGGTACTATTTTTTTCCTGCTGATTTATTTAATGAAAATAATGTAATTCTGCATTTTCTTTATACTTAAAATATCATTGACCACAATGGTCACTCCTGAGTTATGTTTATATTCTTAAGGAATCTCATTATGTACCTCATTCAGTGCAGATAAATTTTCCAATTCCTGGATTTCATATTATCAGGATTCAAGCTAAGTCTGGTGGTGTTGATGCAACCCATAAAGACATCCAAGCACTGATTAATGATTGGATGTAATCGACTAAGGCAGACATAAAGAGTAAAAGAGATGGATGTCATTAGCATAGTGTGATCCATCTCCTTAATCTAAGTCAGTGTTATGTACTGACGTACGAGTGCGTATTTTGCATGCCCGCTGCTGATTGGCTTAGTCAGCGGCGGGAGAATTGAAGCACTGTCAATGGCCAGCCGTCTGCGAGGAAACCCTTAAAAGCTGTTCCCCTTGCAGCCGGCCGGCAGTCTGCTGTGAGCTCTTGCTAGCCTCAATAAAGTGCTGAACGGTTCTTCATCTCGGCTATTCTTTCCCGCGCCTATCTAACAGTCAGACTATGCTATTTTTGAACAATGCATATACACATTACTGGAGAAACAATAAATATACTGTAAAATTGTGGAACACATCTTCCAAGGTGCACCCAGTACTGGGATCTGTCTTGCACTCAGGGTTGAATCAATGCAAAATACTGCTCCAAAACTCAGTTTACAAAGATGGTCCAATAGAAAATTAGATGCTATGATATAGCAATAGCAATAGCAATAGCACTTAGACTTATATACCGCTTTACAGTGCTTTACAGCCCTCTCTAAGCGGTTCACAGAGTCAGCATATTGCCCCCAACAATCTGGGTCCTCATTTTACCCACCTCGGAAGGATGGAAGGCTGAATCAACCTTGAGGCGGTGAGATTTGAACTGCCGAACTGCAGCTAGCAGTCAGCTGAAGTAGCCTGCAGTGCTGCACTCTAACCACTGCGCCACCTCGGCTCTTATATACCAAGAAAACAGTGAGTTTGGTGTACTGGTTAAGACACCAGTCCCAAATTTGGGAGTCGATGAGTTCTAGTCCTACCTTAGGCACAAAACCAGCTGCCTGACCTAGGGCCAGTCACTCTCTCTCACTCCTAGGATGGAAAAAATGGCAAATCACTTTTGAAATCTTGCCAAAAAAAAAAAAAATGGAAGGAACTTATCCAGGCAGTCACCAGGAGTTGACATTGACTCAAAGGCATATTGTAATAATAGCACTAAGAAATTCATTATGAGCCACAACATTTAAATCCTCAAAACACATCTAGAATGACAATTAAAATTATTTCTCTCCTTGCCCCCTCCATCATGTCTGAATCAACTAGGGTATACAGAAATACCAATATGAAGAAGCCGTTCTTAGATTAATCTATGCAAACAACCTTTTCAACATTATGTTTATATAAATTCACCTTCCCCCCCGCCCCAAAGGCTCTAAAGGCAAATAATTCTTATTTTGGCTTTTTCTGTCATAATGAAACATCTGGTTGTATAAAAAAATATATCTGTTTTTTTGGTGGGAAGAACTCCAAAGTATAGAACTGGTTTTACAACATTTTACATTTTCTTCTTAGTTCATGTATCCCTGGACATTTGGACAAAGCATTTGTTAACAGGAAATATCTGGTGGTTCTTGATCTACTCTTCTTTGATGAATGAGTAGTTTGTTACCTTTGTAAAGCTTAGCTTTAATGTGCATCTCTACAGCATGTGATTGTGAATAATGTCACATCTTTTTATTTTAAAACCTGCATTTTTGCTTAGTTACTAAGTAAGACTGGATTTATCAAACGTTTTTTAAAAGGGAGCCAAATGTTCAGTGTTACGTCTGAACATTACTTCTAAATATTAAAGCATTCTTATGGATTGCAGAAGGTTTTTCCTTATAAGCACAATGATAACGCACACCTGAGTTTTCAAATGCTACAATTTTTCATATGATGACAAAACTACCCAGTGGTTTATGGCACTGGGAAAATAGAGATGCTTCAGAAGCATATCATGAAATGCCATTGCATTTTGTGCAAGTTGCAGCTTCTAAATGTTGTTCAGTGACAGTTCCATATGTGAATTCATTACAGTGGATTACAATAAACCAAATAGGTCATTCTAGGTAGGGATTCCCATTTTGGAATGGGTGCAACTGGTACACCAGACAAAACTGTGTGATTGCCCTCCTACCGCAGCTACCATCTGCATTTTGAGCAAAAGCTGTGAGTCCAGGAGGACTCCAGTATTGCACATTAATTCTGTCCAGAGGAGTACAATCTTATTCAGAATCAAATATGGGAGACTACAGATTTAGTGTCCTCAAAACCCACAGCTATTCAATCTTGTCAACATTGAGTTGAAGT
>QLTV01003323.1:3074682-3082182 GCA_003457575.1 Thermophis baileyi | reverse complement strand
CTAACCTTTACAAATAACATGACACCATAAATCTCCTTCTAAATCATGTAAATGATCAAATAGGGCAGATATGAAATGATTGAATACTCTCATATGTGTGTACATGTATTCAACTCCAACATGGTATTTATATAAAAACAATCTTTTCCCATTCTTGATAGCTAATTTATAAAGTAGACTACTAGAACTGCTTCCTTTGACAGAAGGAAGAGAATATGATGCTTGAAGATGATTCCCAGTTGTGAAAGATGTTTGCTTTTGTGATCAGTTTATACAATTGAAAAAACTGTCTGGTTTTTTTTTATATAAGGATTAAGGGAGCTACAATACGATTGTCATAGTAGTCTTTCTTAATTTTGAAACATGATGGCATTTTGTATGCTGTGAGAATTTTCTCTTCCCTTCCCTATCTAAATATTTTGACTTGGATTAAAAACTAGGCTAGTGTGGCAATTTTTGTACAGAACGAATCTTGGTTCTATCAACAAAACCTTTGACTTCTCAACCTTAATAGCAGACTTTCCTGATTCAAGTATTTTCTCAACTATCTCTACATAGTTACCTATGGTAACAATAGATCATCTGCCTCCTTACTATGATGTTGTCAAATTTCATGCTTCCTCCAATCCTTCGCAATTTCATGTCCATAAATCATCTTCTCTCTGTATCTCTGTACCGAAAGACAGGCAGGCAAATGGCATCACCGAGACTGAGGTTGTTCATTTAAAAGAAACAACATATATCTCAATATAGCCATTAAACCTTGCTGTGTGGTAGCATGCTGTAAATTATAATCATGAGCACTCATAACAGGATTATTTTTCTGTTCATAACTTTCTACCAAAAATATTTGCAACATCTGTGATAGAGAAAAGGGATGGCATTTGTTTCATTCTATAATATAGGTTGTAACATTATATTTTACTTTTACTTGGCTTGCTTGTTAAAAAAAAACAGCACAGGATTTACTCTACTAAAAAACTGGAAGGACTCTGAAATAGCAAACTAAGATATATATATATATATAAAACAGAGGTGGGTTCGGACCGGCTCTATAGAACCGGGAGCAGGAATTTCCCCCCGCTCGCCGAACCGGCAGTGATGACCGACTGGACACGCCCCCGAACATTTTGTTTTTTGCTTCTGTGCACACGCAGAAGCTGTTTTTTGCTTATGCGCATGCGCATAAGCTGGGTTTTTAGCACTGCGCATGCGTGCGCGCGCACCCACGCGGCGCATGAGGAAGCGAACCGGCAGCGAGGTAAGCCAGAACCCACCCCTGATTTATAAATTATAACCATGGTGGGAAGGAACATTTTGTACTTTTCACAGCTATCATTAAAAGCCATATATAACACTCAGAATACATATATAAGAAAAATAACATTGTGATTTTTTTAAAAACTAGGTGTTAAGAATCTCCAAGGCCTAAAATTCCTGGTGAAAAGGGAAGTTTTAAGCTCATTCCTAAACTGTTTAAAGAAGATGAACTTAATTCCAGTGGCAATTTATACCACAGCATTGGCCTTGCTACAGAAAAAGGAGGATTTATGGTTAATATTTGATTTTTTTCATGATGGAACCTGAAAAAGGTGGCCTGTTGAAGACTAAGAATGTGAAATCGACTCTAGAGCAATACGTATTGCTGTAGATCATTTGTGCCTAACCCAGGTAAGGCTTTATATATAAAAAATGAGCATCTTGAAGTAGGCTTTTAAGGTAAATGGTTATATAAGCAAAGTAAAAATCCTCCCTTGCCAATGTAATCTAATTTTCCAGAATCAGTGCTGAATTCAGCAATTCAACCAGACTATGACCCTACTCCTTAATGGGAGTACAACAGTTATATTACCTAATTCTTAGTCAAAAGTTAGACCTTGAATTTGAAAAACATGTGGTTCACATTCAGTTTTAGACATTTTTTCCACATCTAGTCCTACATCACATCACTCTACGTCCGTGATGGCGAACCTATGGCATGCGTACCACAGGTGGCACGCGGAGCCATATCTGAGGGCACGCGAGGCTTTGCCCTATGTCAGCTCCAGTGCACATGCGTGCACTGGCCAGCTGATTTTCGGCCTTGGGGAAGGCCGTTTTTGCCCTCCCCAGGCTTCAGGAGGCTTCCCTGAAGCCTCTGGAATGCGAAAAACGGTCCAACTGGCCCACCAGAAGTTCGGAAACGGACTTCCGGTTTGCCCATTGGGCCGTTTTTCACACTCCGGAGGCTTCAGGAGGCTTCCCTGGAGAGGGCAAAAACAGCCTTCCCCAAGGCCAAAAATCAGCTGGCCAGTGCACGCATGTGCACTGGAGCTGACATAGGGCAACGCCTCGCATGCCCTCAGATATGGCACCACGTGCCGGCCCAACGAGCAAGCCATTTTTTGCACTCCTGAGGCTTCAGGGAAGCCTCCTGAAGCCTCCGGAGTGTGGAAAATGGCCCAACGGGCAAACTGGAAGTCTATTTTCTGAACTTCCGGTTTGCCCGTTGGGCTGTTTTTCACACTTCAGAGGCTTCAGGGAAGCCTCCTGAAGCCTCCAGAGGGTTAAAAATGGCCCAATGGGGGGGGCGTATGCGCAGGGATGCATGCATGTGCAGTGTGGCGTGCATGGGGTGGGGTTGTGTGCCGGCATGCTCCCATTTTTGGCACACAAGAAGAAAAAGGTTCGCCATCACTGCTCTATGTAGTACTTTGAAATAGCTCACTTAAACAATTTTGCCATAGTGGCATCATAAATAATTAAATAAACATTTATTATGACTTTATTGTTAATATTATTTTTAAACAATTATCAGTGTTCAGATTTTCAGATCTGTAACATTTTTAATAATTGTGCCTGGAACTTACTAGTGGTTTTTATTCCTGCTGTTTTATTTTGCATCCAGTAAATGCATTTTTTATGATAGAAATTCCCATTCTTGTTCAGTTGCGTCTTTCCTAATGGGCATAATTTCTTAATGATTTTATTCAGCTATTTATTTATTAAATTTATAAGCTGCTTAATTCTATCACAATATTAATACACTGTGATATTTATAAGAATACAAACAAGAAGAATCCAGAAAGGACAAGCCCATCATTCCAGCAGGGTCTGTTTTGTGAGCAAATTCTTTTCTGTCATTAGTCATAATAAAGCTGTGCCCAGTGTCTGAGGTTGGAATTTGCTTTCATATACCATTACCAGAGGTGGGTTCCTCCCGGTTCGGACCAGTTTGCCCGAACTGGTAGCGACCCCCTGGGGACCTCACGATGATGTCACAGATCCGGTTCGGTCAGTGCCAGTCCGTGGATGCCGCCGTCTTTTTTTTTTAAAATTTTTTTTTTAAAAAAAATTGATTTTTTTCTGGCGTTTTTTTTCTTCTGCGCATGCACAGAAGCCAAGTTTCCGGCACTGCGCATGCATCACCATCTTGTTTTTTTTTTGGGGGGGGGGATTTTTTTAATTTTTTTGCACTGCGCATGTGCGCGCACACAAAGCGCACATATGCCCACGAGGCGCACCCACGTGGCGCGGGAGGAAGCAAACCAGCAGCGGGGTAAGTTAGAACCCACCCCTGACCATTACAAGTCTTTAAGGCTCTCCAAAACCATAATGCAAAAGGGCTAATTCCTGTATTGGATGTGGTTTCCAAAGAACAATAGGCTTCACTAAAAGGTGTAAGAACAAAATTTCCGAAGATGTTATTGCCTTGACAAGAGGACATGTAACATAATTGTTTTTCAAGATATTACTGGTTAAGCAGAGTTCACTCAGCTAAAGTAGTTCTAGTACTAAGGTATTACATATTTTAATTTTGGCATGTCCATGCTAAACGAGCTGCAGCTGCCAAATTGTCCTCAATAGCAGTCTCATGGAGAGCCAAATGTGAGATGACAAGGATGTATAATAACCAAAGCTTCCTTTCCAGGAATGATTACAACAGAGCATAAGCTGTAGCTTTGTAATAGACCGAAAGAATAACCCTGAGAAATAGGAGGAAAAGCCATAACCAAGTCAACTATGGTCAGATAAAGAAATATGACTCTGGCCAAAATTGTAACCTGAGATATCATCTCATTCAAATTCCTCCCTTGTTTTCACAAAGGGGAGGAGGTGGGTGGGGGGAAAGCAGATTATAAGATTATCTTACTATAACATTATAATAAAACTGGCATTAAAATGCATGATTTTGGTTTCTGCTCCACCGTGATAGGTTGACAAGTTGGCTATAGCCTCCAGCTTCTGACTCCAAGATATTACTTAGATTGTGAGCCAGCTGCAGCAGGAAAAGCATTACCCATTCAGAGCTAAGAGCTGTAGACTGTCTCCAGAATTAGTTGGCTTCCAAACCACATTCATTATGTCTTGGTGGGATGAAGCCTAAGCTTGTCTTACTCCATCTAGACCCTAACAGCTACAATGCATTAATATGAAATCTGAAATGTATGTTCAATCAGGATTGTCAAATATAACATTTTGAATGCCACCCATTTAAATTATTAGTCAAAGAAATTGACTCCATTCAATAAAGCAACTACCGGTACTTATTAGTTTTATTGATAGCACAAATCAAAGAAGGAGTTTCTAGGATATGCAGTGTATTTATTATTTCACATTACCAAATTCAGTTGTACAGATGATAGTTGCCAAGTTTGAACCATCTGCTATAGATGAGTCACCATTTTGCATAAATTGAAGCTTTTATTTATTATCTATTTAAAAATATGGATTCTATATTTTGTAAAAGTTCTTGCAAAGCTTCAAAGAAAGGGCACTTTCTATATCTTTTGCTTTATATCTCCATGCAATTGGGATTCACATATAACATATACAATTAGGTACAGCTCTAATAGTGTTATATGAGCTTAAACAAGCAACCTGAAAACAATCCCTTATCCCAAAACAGAAAAGAAAAAAAAGAATGGATTTGGAATAGTATCTAACGATTTGTGAAATGAAATTGCTTTCCATTCTAATCAGGTCTTTTACTCTTCTTGAAAAATGTCAAAGTGTCAGCCTTGGCCATTACCCGCCTGTGATTTATAGTTGAGACAAAGCAATAATACTCAGGTGACTGTCTGGAGCTTTGCTGTAGTGTCTGTGTCTAGAAAGACTGCAGATGGCAGCTATCTCTTTTCTGAACCAACTTGCATCACTTATTTAAGATTTGAAAAGCTTTGTTTTTCCCATTGAGAAGAAGATAGTAACAAATATAGCTAGTATTGATATAAACATAGGAAAAGAAACAAGAACTAAAAGGAGGCAAGTTGATAGTACTAAAAAATAAAAAAAAGTCTTTATGATCAAATGTTTTCTTTAAGATCTATAACATTATACTATGCAGTCCTGGAATTCAGAAGTCATAGGAATAATTTCTTTTTTAGTTTAGTTTAGCCAAAAATAGGTATCAGTCATTTACCGTCAAGTGCATAACAGTTCAATTAGACAAATAAGGGTATGTGGGCATTTGCAAGCCAATGAGCTAGAACAGGTTGCAAATTAATGGCATTCCATATCATGTTAAATAAAAAACAATTGGTGAAATAAATTAAAAACAACAACTAAAAATTGCTACCACAATCTGCACTATTTTTAGGAAATATATTTTATTGTATAATTATAAAGCATAAGTTGTCTTTTATTTTAAAACATAAATAAAGAATGTATTATTTTGGTACAATAGTATTTATACAATGTCGACTGGAGATATTAACATTATGATGGTTTAGATAATATAAACCTTTAAAAATAAAGAAAAAAGTTTATATCAATATTAATATGCTTTCTAAAATATTAATGTTGATAGACATATGATTGCTTAGATTTTTTGCTTAGATCTACTGTTTACTGTGGCATAGACAAAATACTATAAAATACATTAAATTATTTGTTATATACTAAATGTTTATATCTTACTTAATGCTAACATTTCCACTATGTTGTTACTTATTCTGGTTTTTGCATATTAAAAAAAACATTTTTTTTCTGGTTTCTAACTTCTCCTTTCTTATGGAACTATAAATTTATTAGCATTTGAACAGCCTTAAAAACCATGTGTTTATATTTGTCATGCTGCAATTATCTATTGTATACTGTATATGGAATCCATTCTTGCTTGAATTTGGTTATAACTTTCTTCTGAATATTTAATTTTGCCATTACTGCATTCTATACAAGTTCCCAATCAGAAGTCATCAGAACTGTATCTTTCTTCCAGTGTTGGGTGAAATGTATTCTCGCTGCCATATATCAAACTAATTGGGGTGGAGCTGCTGGCTGAGAATTGGAAGTCTGAGAGAGAGTGCAAAGGAGAAAAGTAAGAAANAGGTTACCTATCTAGAATCTCTAATCTGTGCTCTCCAAGCAGAAATTAGGTGCCCAATTCAGTCATTCCACGCTATTGAGCTGCCGCGCTATCAGCCCCATCTACTACAAAGATCCTGCAGGAGAAGGGCGATATGGACAACCGTGGGATCTGGCAGGGTGAGAATTGTGAACCATAAACACAAAGTTTTTGCTGTGTCCCAGCATAACAGATATAGTGCCCTTGCTGACCTTAATAGGGACACTAAAGTGACAGGTCAAGGTAGTTGTGACAATGATAATTCAAATAAGCAGGGAATCGTGGTCCGAGATAAAGAACTTATTTCGGAAAGGAGAAAGTGTGAATCAGGTATTACACATCAGTCACACAAGAGCAGCAAGGTATCCAAAAAGAGAAGCCACCTTCTGGTTGGTGATTCAATTGTAAGGGATGTAAATTTAGGAAAGGATATGGAGGTTTTGAAAGAGGTCAAGTGTCTGCCAGGTGCTACTGCCAGCAGAGACAAGAGGCGTATTCTTAAGATAGTCAAGAATGCCAGTAAGTACTGTGATGTTGATGCTATTATATATCTTGGCACAAATGATCTGTTTTAAAACTTTGTATTTTAGGATATGGAGGTTTTGAAAGAGGTCAAGTGTCTGCCAGGTGCTACTGCCAGCAGAGACAAGAGGCGTATTCTTAAGATAGTCAAGAATGCCAGTAAGTACTGTGATGTTGATGCTATTATATATCTTGGCACAAATGATCTGTCCCAAAAAGATGTACTTTCTGTGCAGAATGACTTCCAGAGCTTGGGGTATGAACTTAGTAGTATAGGTTGTAGGCTTATCTTTTCAGAGGTTTTACCAGTATATAAGGAACAAAAAGGGAAAGGCCAGCGTGTAGCAGAGTTTAATGTGTGGCTAAAGGAGTGGTGTAAAAGGGAAGGCTTTGGTTTTATTAGTCATGATGTCTGCAGCTGGTCCAACGAAAAACTGTACAAAAGAGATGGTTTGCATCCATCAAAGAAAGGGACTGAGTTACTTGGCATTAAATTCACAGATTTCCTGGATAAACATTTAAACTGAATAGCAGGGACAGAGAATTAATTGATACAGAACATTTCTGTCCCCAACAATCTAAAATTAATAGGGTTATCAGTGCATGTGCAGAGAGCCGAGGTGGCGCAGTGGTTAGAGTGCAGTACTGCAGGC
>QLTV01003323.1:3021857-3061141 GCA_003457575.1 Thermophis baileyi | reverse complement strand
CCGGCACTGTGCATGGGGGTGCCATCTTTTTTTTGGTTTTTTTTCCCCCCCCCCCCCCGGATTTTTTGTTACTGCACATGTGCTCGCCCACGAGGCGTGCCCACGCGGCGCGGGAGGGAGCGAACCGGCAGCGAGGTAAGTTTGAACCCACCCCTGCCACCAAGCCATGCCCACCAAGCCACACCACGCTCACCAAGCCACGCCCACAGAACTGGTAGTAAAAAAAATTGGATTTCACCACTGTGATTATATTGTGATAAAAAACTAGCATGGAAATGGGCATATACAATACAAACCTATATAATTAGTTGTCCATCTGAACTTTATCTAGAAAAAATATTAATTTGCCATGAATTTTGCTTTGTTTTGTACCCAAGTTTCATTTTGCCAACTCTCAGGATAGTATTTGTTCTATCTGAATAAATATTAGATAACATTTGCTTAACATGTGTTCATCATATCTATTTTGAGTCTTGGTGCAATTAGAAAAGAAAATATTATACATGGCTGTAAAAAAGTAAAAGATCACTTCAGCACTTTGCCTCCCTAAAATACAATTGTACCTGTGGAATATATATCAATAAACTATAAAGGGAAGGGTGAGGGGAAGATGACTTATTTTACATTTTTAATAAAGTAATGTATAAACTGAAGTATTTCTATATTGACCTTGGTAAATCTTCTTGTTAAAACATCAGTGCTGCTGCTTCCTATTTAATAACCATTAGAAGCAGCCAAATTTAAGGAACTTTTGTCCAGCTGAAATCCAGGGGTGAAATCCACTTACCTTCCCTACCGGCTCGCAAAAAGCCTTCTACGCATGCACAGAACATGAAAACCATCCCAAAAAAGGAACGTCATTACGTCGGCGCGGGTGGGTGTGGCTTTGCGCAGTCGGCCCTACTGGCCCACACGAGCTGGTTAGAGCTGGCTGCATTTCACTCCTGAGCTGAACCCTGTACTAGGTTCCTAGAGAGACCATTTTTGGAGTGATCCAGAATGATGGAGATTGCCAGAGAACATGGAAGTAATCATATTAATTGTCCGATTTCTATGTACTTTGTGGCAATTGTCAGAATACCAGAGTCAAATAGTAGGCATGTAAAAGAAAATGTATTCACGGAGTTCAATTATAACATTTTTGGATATCAAGGGCTCACTCATTTTGCACTTGTGACAATTTCATTTACATAGAGATTTCAAAATAAAAGGGAATAATGGGTTCATGGGCTCAAACTACTTATACTGTAAATTCCAAAACCATATCTAATAATACCATGCTCATAGGTAAGTGGATATACTTGACATTTATTACCAAAACCAATGCATACAAAAAAAGTGAAAAGAGTGATATCACCCTTTCATAAATCTGCCCTTCTGGCTGCTGGGTCCTAGGTTTGGTCAAACTGGGATTGATTGCCAGTACTTCCTCAGGCCTGAGGGTACACCAGGAGGCCCACAAGAGATGCCTCATGGATTCAGACATTGGCCAGGCCATTTCTGTAAATTGCCTGGTTAGTCTCTGGCATTAGGAGGCAAATTGAACTTTCAATGAGTTTGCTCCCAAATGACTTGTCCCTGTGCAATGAATTTGAGATGCTCCTGGATCTTCTGAAGTTCTGCGAGTTTTGTGGTGATAGAAGCAGTGCCTGGAATATCACTGGATGAGGACTACAGCAGTAGTGGGTTCTAAAACCCGTTGCTACCGGTTCATGTGCGCGCTTGCGCGACGCTTCTGCGCATGCGCAGAAGCGTCCCGGGTGGGTGGGCGGAGCCTCCCACCGCCGCTACCGGTTCTAAGAACCGGGCTGAACCGGGAGCAACCCACCGCTGGACTACAGATGACTAATTGAAAATGGATACACAGTCAGCCTATGCAGTTAATAAGAGAGGTGAAGAACTGTTAATTTACAGATTTCACAGCCTCTTGGCTGGTGACAATGTTTAGGTGAATTTACTTTTAGAAAGATGTGAACAGGAACATATCCCACCTGCACTTTGTGATTGTTTTGCATAGGATATTGTTTCTGGCCACTAACACTACATCAAGGTGGTGGTGGTGAGATTGAGATTGAAAGATTGTCCAAATCAGTCTTGCATGGGATGCCAAAGGGATTGGTCTTCCCTTCCCTTTTGTTTAGCATTTACACAAAGTGCTTTGGAGAGTTTATTAATGTAAAGTATTTGTAATGCAGTATTATGAGTGTATGAGTGATATGCAATCATACATTGTTATCCAGTGTGATGGAGATGCTGGGAAAAATCTTGTTTTGGTGCCCGAAAACTGTTAATCTAGAAGGGAGAAAACAGGCTAAAGTTGGATGCCACCAAAATGAAGCTGTTCTTTGTCTTTTGTGACTAATGGCTTCAGAGAACATTGCCCTGAGGGAGCAGGTCCACAAATCAGTGGTCTACTACTGAATGGGCAGACGGAATTCATGGCCAGGATAGCCTTTGTCCCATTCAGTTTGCTAGTTGTGATTCTACCTGGACAGGGAGTGCTATGGTGATTCACTCCCCCACTGTTATGCATCTGAACTACTGCAGTGCATTCTACATGGGGTTGCAGCTAATACAGAATAAGGTGGCTCTGTTTTGTTAGTTGCTTGAGAAAATTACCACATGACAGTAATTCTGTAAGCCCTGCTACTGGAAACCATGTTATTGAAACAGATACTATTATAAATCTATACTAATCTAACTTTCAAAATGAAATAAAGTTCTACTTATAGCTCAGGAACACTTCATAGAATCTTAGACTCAGTCCCTGACATTTCCAATTGAAAGGATTATGTAGGAAGCAGTGAAAGATCAGTTATATAATATGAAGCTAACAGTATAAGCATCCAGTACAAATTGCAAGGTTGCAATAATTGCACTGTGTGAATTGCATTGTCATGCTGTAAACTCTGGTCTTTTGTATTTGTGTCTCGACTTCGGACCCAAGATTGAAAGTCACATTGTGCTTCAATTCACATTTTCTCATTGGTCTCCTTTGCCACTCTTATATTCACTTATGCGGAAGTGCTAAATGTTTTTTACATTGTTTTACTGTTCACATAGTTGTTCTACTGTTTGGCTTATAATAGGCCATATTGTTAGGACAATTCATCTTCACAGTAGGAAGTTTCCATTAGCTATAGTCAATTATGTTCATCTTGTAGTCCCCCTCCCTCCCAGAAATGGAACAATGTTTAAGCAAAAGCACTTACAGGGCAACTTCAAATCCCTTAAATATAATTATGAAAACTATTTGTGAAATCAAGTGGATTGTGATGAAGACATGAGGATAAAAGTGTCAAATATTTCTTACACTTCTGTTTATTTTGCTGAATGCTAAAATTGGCATCCGTTAGAAAAATATTACCTGATATTAAGATGAGTATAAATATGATAACTAGTCATATCTTGTGATGAAATGGTTTTGACTTCTATATAGATCTAGAACAATTTAACTGAATACTTTGGTTTGGGTTAAATTAGCTGCATTATGTAGTTGCATTATATCAGTTGCATGTCATGAAATATCAGTAGATTCATAGCTGGCTGAAAAATCATAGCCAAATATTACTCATTAATAGCTCCTCATCAAACAGGAGAGAGGTATCAAGTGAGGTGCCACAAGGTTCACACTACACCCTTTTTTCAATTAATTACTTAGATGAGACGTAAGGGATTTTTAAATCAAATTTTGCAATTGGCACAAAATTAGATGTAATAGGTAATATCCTAGAAGACAAAAACAAAATTCAAAACAATCTTAATAGGTTAGAAAAATGTGCTGAACATAACAGAGTGAGATTTGGTAAGTTCTTCCTCTAAGAATCATAAAACAAGTACCTTGGAGGGTGTCACAGATGATGCCAAGACCTATTGTATCATACCAGAGGGCAGAACACAAAATAATACATTCCAGGGAGACAGATTTCTGCTAAAAATGTCCTAACAGTAAGAGCAGTGGAAACAATTGCCCAAGAGCTGTGATTGGCTCTCTGCACTGGACTTGTCCAAGCAGAGGATGAATATTTCATAATACATTTAGATTTCTGTATGCCACGAGGTTGACTTCTAAGGCCTAAATGGCCCCTTCCAATTTTTCAAATTCTACGTCAGATTTCTTTAATATAAATACCCTGTGCACTGTATAATTATTGTTGGAAGGAAGTATAACAACATACTGAATCAGTCTGCAGGATAAGGAGAAGAAAAGAAGAAAAAAGATCAACTGTAATCAAAAATATCATTCTTGGAACATTTTCGAGGTGTAAACAACTCTTTGTTTCAGCCTGCAAACTTAGGATTTTTCACAGCAGTAGTTGGAAAAAAGTACAACATAGGAAGCTGAGGAAAAAAACTATAAATAAAGCTGTATATTAACAAATAAATTAAACAATACTGGTTATTCTTAGCACTATTAAAATACAAACTATGAAATAGCATAAGTTTCTAATTCAGACTGCTAAATATTTCACTCATTTTTAGTACAATAAATAAAAATATATATCTATGCAGCACATGCTATCATATCTACGCATACTGCTGTTTTCTTTCCAAGTCAAAATGTTTATCCTTTTCATATAACTTCCTCTTTGGCCAAAAAACCAAAACAAAAAGCAATGCAGATAAAATTAATCAATAAAGTCCAAAGCTGCTGGTTCCCCTCCGCCTAGGTCCCAAGAGCCTGACTTGTGATTGTTACTAAAAAACCTCACAAGTTAGGGTCTCAGGGACTAGGAAAAGTCCGATAAGATCCAGTCGAATTCTTCTTCAATTAATCAGAATGGGTTTTGTAGTTATTTTATTTCAGTAGATTTGGAAGATATAACAAGTAGTTTTAATATTGTCAAAATACACTTTCAATTATTTTGGAAATAATATATATCTATTGCATAGAGGCAACAGATATTATATTTTTAAGGCATAAGGCTTTCAAATGTGTATATTCCAAAGAAGTCAAAAGAAATAAATACAGGTTAGAATCTGCTTCCTTTTCTTCCATAGCTTAAATAAAGCATCCATGGTTCAGCCTTATTTCTTTAGTAGCATTTCTATAGTGGGCCCTGAATATACGTATTCTGATCTTAAAAGGCATTCTGTAAGAAGAATGTGTCTGGAATATATTTAACTCCCACTTTCTCGCACTGAATCAATTATCTCAGATTATCTTATAGTAGATTTTTTTAAAACTAGTATAAAAAAAATGTCATCTACCTGAGTATTTTTCATCCCCTAAATTTATAGTGACTTTCAACAACTTATTCTTTGTGCCAGATCACTTGAACAACATCTGATCTTTTCAAAAAAAATTCTTCATGCAAAATAAAAATAAAAAATACTCCCTTGCTTCCCATCTTTTTTTTTTTTTTTTTTTTTAATTTTAATTTTTTTTTTTATAGAATTTTTTTACTTTAAATTTTTTTTCATTTCTTTTTTTTTTTTTTGTCCAAGTCCAAGACTTTTAATGACAGAATCAGAGCACTGAAAAGATTCGCCCATGCCTTCAGCATTTTAATCTCATCTGAAGAATGGAAAAGAATATGTGTACTTTAGGAACATATCCATGATGTTCGGCAGAAGAAATAAAAACCAAAGAGAAGCCACAAAGGTGCTGGCCACTTAAGTAGAGTCTGGTGTATGTAACTCATTTAGCCTTGTTTCAAGATGCAGATCAGCTGGGGGGAAGGGAGGAGAGAGAAAAATAATTAGAACACCAAGTTATAAAACAAGCTATACAGAAAAAAAATCTTGAGAAATATTTTAAATTATTAAACCCCCCTCAAGCTGGTTCTCTATACTCCGCAGTCCCCTCTTCCTGTTTCCACACTATGTTACTTAAGTGTTCAATTACTGGAAACATTTGAATAAGGACAGAATCTTCTGTTGCAAGCAACTCTTTCTCATTTGCTCTCCAGCATAGCTTGAATGCTTATAGTTCAGGCATGAAGCGGTTAAAACAAAACAAAACCAAACACCAACAGCATTATGTATGCTTTTTGTTATGAACTGTAATATGGTTTTCCCGATACCAATTTGACCAAACCAGTAATTAGGAAAAAAAAAGCTACCTCTCCATAAATATGATATTAACATAATTGCACCATCCCTATCGCACAGACCCATCCTCCTTAGGGGATACATCTGATGCTCAGTAGATGGAAATCAGTCAAGATTTTAGCTCCTCTCCAACGTACCTTCGCTTCTCCCTGACTGACTGGGTTTTACCTCCCATGAATATGCACGCGCACATTCAGACAGGCAGGCTTTCGAGACGTGAACGCGGCCACGCGCGCTCCAGTACAACCCCCCCCTTCCCAAAAGAGTACACGCGCGCGCACGCACAAAGGCAGGCAAGGCAAGGCAAGGCAAGGCAAAAGAACGGCTGCTGACTCAGAGAGGTTGCACGCGGGGCGGGGGTGGGGTGGGGACGGCATTCGGCTGGCATTTGCACTGCGCTCCTGGTGCATAGTGACATTCCGGCGCGTGGTCTCAAAGCATCCACCCTCCGGCAGACCTGCTGGACCGCAGGATTTGCCTGGCGCCCATCCTATGGTCCTTGCAAGAAGAAGAGGAAGAATAAAGGTGGGGGGGGGGGAGGGAGAAGCAGCTCAAGAATACCCCAAGCCTTCATTCCTTCCGAAGGCTCCCTCCCTCTTCTTAGTTTTCCATCTTTTTACTTCCTCTGTCGCAGTATCTCAGTCGTTGGACATCTTTCCGGAAGAAAATGTCTTGAGCTACAATGAGCCAGTTGCCTGACGGTCCTCCCATCTCTTCGCAGTTCTATTCCCACCCCCTTTTCTCCCCCTAATCAATAATAAGACAGCTTTCCAAATGCAGTTTGAAAATAGGCTCTTGCATTGATGGTCCTCCTCGATTTTCTGCCTCGGGAGCAGCGGGCAAACTCGGCTGTCTCGCTCTCACACACACACACATACACACGTGATGTGGGGAGAAATAATGCCAGCAAGGCTTAAACAGACTTAGAAGTTATCCTGCGCCTTCTTCAGCTTTTCCTCTCTTCCCTCTGCCGCAGCATCCATCAATGGAAAGGATTCCTGAGTTACACGCGGCTTCTCCCAAGCGATTAGCTTGCAACATTTTTATTCTGGTATTTTAAACCAAGTTAATAAGAAATAGAATCGGGACTTTTTAAAAAGCACTAAGGTGGATCTTAGGGGTTGTATTTTTTTTCTTTTGATAAGTTTGAAATATTTAACATCAGTTCTAACCTTACTAAAACGAAGTGTGTAATTCCTTTGAGCCTGAAGAAGTCCTTTGATCTCTGCTCCTGTGGGTGCAGTTTGTATGTGAGATATGTGTGTGTGTGTGTGTGTTACACAGAACAACTAGGAGAAAATACATTGTATCATAACAGTATATTGGTGTGTAGTGTTTTCAAATTATGTAGATGTCTTCAGCATGATTCCATTTATGAAAATACTGAGTCATTTGGCATAAATAAAATATGCATCATCTCAGTTAAACTCAGCAAAAGCTTTGCTAATTGAAATGTGATAATATGTGCTAAAACAGTTATAAAAATAGATATTTGTTTGTTTCTCTTTAAAGAATAAACTGATGGATACTGAATAATAAGCCTGTTTAATTGTTACCGCGTGACACGTTGATTTCAATGTAGAAGGAGCACCTTGCACAGGGATTTGAGGCTTTGTAATCCATGGGATAGAGTGCAACACTGTTACCATGACTGAACTATCAGTTCACTCTAACCTTTTGGTACACAAACAGATCTCATTGTTCAGTGCGACAATGCTGCACCAATAAAGAAAAATAAATGGCAAAGAGGGTGGGTGGGAGGCAACGTAAAGTATATCTCTTACCACAAAGTGAAAATGAAAATATTGCGAACAGTTATAACAGAATGATGATGCATCTACAACAGAAAAAAAGAATTACATGCACATTCCTGAACTGGAACAAGAGTAATTAAAAAAAAAAAAACCCTCATAAAAAAAAAAGGAACAATGCAAAAGAAAAAAAAAAAAAAAAAAAAAGAAAGAAAAAAATCAATAAAAAAAAAAAACCCTCATAAAGCAAGAAGGAACATTGCAAAAGGAAAAGAAAAAAAATTGAAAGGAATGAAATAAATCAATACAGTACAATAAACTGAAATCAGACTTGATTCTAATTAATACAATAAACTGAAATCAGACTTTATTCTAATTAATACAAATTATGGGAGCATTGTAGCATATACTTCTTTACTTGAATACTTACATACTTTTTTACTTGGGAAAAAAAAATTCCATTCAAAATATGTCTACAGCATGACTTAAATTGCTTATTGCTGACAACTTCTGTCTATATATTACAGTGCTACTTTTTGCCTTGAAATCCTATGTAAGTACTGAAAAACAAATGAGCTGAAAACTAGGGAACAAGGGAACAAAAAATATGTACATTTGTCAAATAAGCATACATGGAATTGAGCTTTAAATCTCTTTGGCTCTGACTCACTTACGTTTATGTTAACATTTTTATCTTAGTTGCTTTTCTTTTTTTCCTGTATCCACATTACTTTGAATAATACAATTATGTAGCAGTCTGGGAAATTGCCTGCTGAGCATGTGTCTTTTGCAAATAAACTATCAGATACCTTAGGGTTTTTTTTAACTTTTTCTTCCAAAACAGTCTATCACAGCTTTGCAATTCAGAAACAACAGATGCACATACAGATTAAATATTGTCCCTTCCCTTTTCTTTCTGACTCACTTGTTTTCAATCTATATTATCTTTCCTTCTTAAATTTTGATTCCTTGTAATCCTATTGAATAGGAACACTTTAACAAGAACATAATTTAGAAAAAGATGAAACATAAATATATTTGGTTGAACATTCTTTTATAATTTTTTATGTAGTACTTCTACGTACCAAAGCTACATTTTGGGGCAATTGAAAATTCTGAGTAGATAAAATCAGTAATTTAGATGTCATAATCAGCTCAAGGGCCATTGTCATACAATCAGATTTAATATTCTTCTTAAGTCCTTTTTTTACCAACTTTAACTTTTGGACATTCCTAAATGCTCAGTCACATTACTTTAGGAAGTGATTAAATAGTGGACAGGAGTATCCTTGCTTTTCAATATTGTTCTCTTTAAACAATAGAAAATGAATTATATGCTTTCTTCTTATGCATAATTGTACATTCTTTAAATGTGTTTTCCATAGGTCGGTAGGTAGGTAGGTAGGGAGACAAATGAATGGATGTATATAGATATATGGGAAAGGGTGTGCAAATGGGTGTGGGTGTATTGTTATGGCTGGAATAGGTAAGGTAGCTGAAACAATAATGTTTAATTAACATGAACTGTAGCATTTTGTTTTAGAAGAATACAAAAACAAAGGATCTTGTCTTGGAAACAGCCTTGGAATCAGCTATGGCTTTGTTCTAACAGTATACAAAATAATTCATCCTCTGCCACTTGTTTTTTTTTTTTTGTCAGAGAAAGTACACACAGCAACATACATAATAATAATATGTATGCAGTAGCATAATAAGTAAAAGCAATTCCATTTTTATCTAGCATATCAGTTACAGAAATAAACAAACCCCATGTTTCCTTACACAATGGATAGAAGAAATAAATCTGTAGAATAGGATATTAGGCATATTATCTTTTCTAATTTAAATTCAATTTTGTGGAAAATATTTTCATTTATTTCTCAAAAAATAATCTCACTTCACATGAAACACTTCTCAACTTTTTTAAAAAATATACAATATTCTTAAGCAACACAATATATAGTTTATGATTTCTGAATCCTAAATTTTCCATAACCAAGCAGTGTCAACACATTTTGTTAGCAGTGAACTAGTGCCAAAGAAAGAAGAGTGTAGCGATGACAATAGAAATAATCCAGAGAAAATGTAAGCATTTAAAAATAATTGAAACAAAAGGAAACAAATATGGCTATGCATATTGAATCCTAGTTTCAATCATTAATTTGGTTTGATGCTAGAGAGACACTGTAGTTTAAACAACCATATAGATAGATTATTAACATAATATAAAAAGAATACACACACACACACACACACACACACACACACACACACACACACACACACACACTTGCCTATACAGTTGGAATATTTGTTGCATATTCCTGAAAGAGAATTGTCTTAAAGTAATGTTTGGAGTTTCTTATATCTGCTGAATAAAGCCTTACTGAGGTATAAACTCCACAAATATAAGAGGTTTTTCTTCAGAATCCACATATTCTTTGATTATATTTCTCAGTGAGGCAGAAGGTTTGGCAACAACTTCTCTTCATCTTCTGTCTCTGCAGACTTCAACTTCCGTAAGTAGAGGACAAGGAAGGGTAGGTTACTCCCATTCAGCTCCTTTTTGAATGGAAATAGATTATTAAAGGATTCTTAATGTCTGAACAAGGTAAAAAAAATCTGAGTAAGAACCACCAAATTTTGTGGGATTTAATACAAAGTAAGCAACTGTAGGTTTATGTTCACTGTTCTTTGTTTAACTATAAATTTAGGTTTCATAGCCATTTTTCCCTTTTCTGTCCACTCTCCTATCTGCCACATCTTGTTCCCCCTTCATCTTTTCTTTCTTTCTTTCCCTGTGCAACTATTTAATTCTGTTATTCATCTCAATCTTCCATGTTTCTTTGCTGTTTTTCCTGGGAAGAGAATATGGGTATGAGAGAAACTGTATTTTGAGCATTTATTATACAAATGAGGAATCAATTCATTTTACTAATGGGTGCTTTATTTTATAGGCAATTAATTTAAAGACGCAGCTATTTATTCAATTAATGTTAATTCAATTGTTTTTCTTAGCCTTGTCTTTTTTCTGAAATGTAGCTGCTGAATTATGCACACATACTGTACACAAACACATACATATACTTCACGGAAATAATTGTGTCAGAAACATATTTGGGTGGATGGGGAATATCTAAGTGTGATTTAACTCACGTTGTAACAATAGACTAATAAAGTAGGAAAGGTGAATGTTAAACCTAATTTTTGTGTAAAAATCTAAAGAGAGAGAAAGAATGAGTGTGTGTGAGAGAGAGAGACAGAAAGACAGATGAGTCATTCAGTGATACATAGTCTGCTGCAAATCAGAGTAGTTTTTCTGGTCACAACACCATGGGTTGTTCCAATCACACTATTTTGCCAAGAGGACTTGGTTGGAGAGGTTTCAATAAGATACTGCAAACAATCTTTACCATGCACTCTATGTCTTTATCTCTTGTTCTGAGAAGCTGTGTGATTGTATGTTGCATTTGATCGCTGATAATAACTAAAAACCAATTTATTTTGTGAAATGGAACACTGATAATACTTTGACCTCAATTCCGACAATTTGCTCCATTGGACTGAAGGGGAAATATAATTCCATACAACCATAACTTCAACTACACTATATTGAATTTGGCAGGGAAATATTGCATTATCATGATTAATGTTGTTACAGATGTTTTTAATGGTATGTCACAAAATAATGGAATGATATCCACTATATTATAGAAGCTTCAAAATGTTTGCACTGATTACTGTGATTTTTCTGCAACTTATGCCATCATATGGTTTAGTTTTCCAATAATTTTAATCCCATTTCATAGAAAAGCAAGAAATGAATGGTTATTTGGATTTTATTTCATCTACTGTAAATTATACAGCCACGTCTATATAGAAATATGTATGACCGTAAGATTATTATTGCTACATTAAAGCAATGAAATGTCAGAATGCTAAATATATTTTTATTGGACAAGACACAGGGTATTTTTGATAGCTCATATGTATTATTGAACTGTACATTGTATACATATCAATGTGTTTAAAATTAGATGTAAATCTCATATTGTGATTATACTTATTTTTGGCATAATTTAAATTTAGGGTTAGGGTTAGGATTATGGTTAAAGTATAAATAAATACATTTTCATTCATATCATAGTTTGGAAAATAACATATTATAGCATTATATGTAAGTTATACATTAAACTGTGTTAATTATTAAATAGTAGGGTGGATACATATCAGTGGTGGGTTTCACTTACCTTTGCTACCGGTTCGGGAACAGGAGTGAGCGCGATGATGTTCGGCCGGGTGGGTGGAGCCTCCCGCCGCCACTGCTACCAGTTCACCCGAACCGGGCTGAACCGGTAGGAACCCACCACTGATACATATGTAGAAATTAGCTCCGACAGGTTTTAAAATATGTATTTGCAATCCATTTATTTCTTCATTCAAGATGGTGCAAAAGGGCCGTCTTTTTTTTTTTTTACAACAACTGAAAAAAAAGGTTAACAACCAGAAAGCACAAACAACCATTTTTGTTTTGAAGAATTAAAAAAAATACGGGGAAGGTAAGAAAAGCATTATTTCAACAAAATAAATGTGAATTGCAGATACATTGAGAATGAGTGTACCATTATAGTTATCGAACAACATGACATAACTAAGGCTTAAAAACGTTATAATCATCCACAAGGGGACAGTACTTGTGGCCATAGCAGAACTTCCTGTTTCCACATGAAGAACTAAAAGTAGAAGCAGCCATTTCTGCAACTAACAAAGCAAATGTATTAGTTAATTTTTAGACATGGGGTCCAGGAAACAGTTCACAAAGCCTTTCAAATGATACATACAATGAGTTATGCTTTAAAGCAGAGGTATTTTGTATTTGTTACATTATAGTTTGTGATTTTTGAAGATGTAGATATGATAGCAAGATCTGTTAAAAAAAACAGAGTTATTCTGGAATAAAAAAATTTTTTCTACAGAGTCCTTCGGGAGTTGGGCGGCATATAAATTTTATAAAATAAATAAATTTTATAAAAATAAACTGAAGTGCCACAATGTGAGATGCTTGATTTTGATTAATATGCTTAGAAAAACATGCATACCATGAAATATTCGGAACAAATAAAATGATAGGTAGCATAGAGGAAGTATGCTCTAAGTTTTTGCTTTCCAATTCATACGCAGAAATGTATGTATGCAGAAATGCCGAAAAGTAATAGATTTGTTTCAGTAGTTTTATTACAACTGAGATATTTTGAATTGAATGGTAGTTTCATCATATATTGTACATGCCTACTAAGCAGTTTTAAGCTCCACTGGGTACACTAAGTTTTACTTCCAAGTAAGTACCAGTAAATAAAAAATAAATCCTAGCCTCAATCTCATAATGTATTCACTTAATGTTCCTAAAATCTATATATTTTAACAAATAAAGACATAATTTGATACTTACATGTTTCAGGAATTTTTTGTTTGTCCAGTTTTATACTTGTGATTTTTTTTTTACTTTTCTGTTTTTCATAAGTTCACAACTGTAGAGTAGTACAAATTTTGAATTACACTATACTATAAATTGAATCATGTGAAATTACGGACATTAAACTTTGTACAAAATGTTATCCAATAAATACTAATTACCATTCATATCATTAAACATACCCTCAAAGAAGATGCATATTTTGTGTTCCTTCACCCAAATTAAACAAATAATTATAATGTGTTAGCAAAACATCATATAGTAGTCATTATTATTTCAGTATAATTGTGTTCATTTTTTGTTTGTAACTGGAAATGCAAATTAAGTTTTTCTAATGTGCAAAAACATTTCCATTTTTCAGGAAAAAAGTCAATATTTGAGCTTAAATCATTCTATTCCAGTAAAATGATTAAGCTTCAATAATTTTATACATTTCTTCTTAAAATGAGTATGCGATTTGTAATCAGTTTTAAACAGTAACACTGCTTTATACAATTTAAAGAAACAGAAAAATAAATAAAATTATTAAATAAACTTTTTAAAAAGATGACTTTTTAAACTGTATTTATATTGAAATTTAAATATAAACTTTATTTATATTGAAATTAAATTATTTCTTTTCATCCTATTCTTCATGGTCATACTTAGAAAAATTATATGTTCCTAGATCTATGTACTCTAAAAATTTCCTCAAAAGTAGTATAATAAATCTCTGCATTCGTACCTTATTTTTTCTATACTAGAACAAACTTGCCTCTAACCTCTATATCAAGGGTAATTTATTTGGAATATTTATACGGGTTGCATTAAAAATGCTATGAATATAACTCTAGGTAAGTAAGCATCTTCATTGTCTTCTTCCAAAGGAAGAGTTTTATATTATTGAAAAAATAAAAATCCAGTGCAAGCTAAATCCAAAGCAGCAAATGTCCTTATTTGTAATAATAATGTATGACTTTGTAAGGGCCTTTTTAAAGACCATTGTGATATTTAAACAATCTTATATAAAACCCTTATGTGCTAAGTACATGCATACAATTAATATTTCAAACCTTTACATTTGGTAAAGGTTAAAGCCTATTCTGCATTCTCATGGTTTGTCTTTCCATCAGTTCCATTGATTTTTAGGGTCAGAGGCTATACCTTCATTGATCAAAGAAACAGCCTGACACAGCGAAAGAGTCTGCCAATTCCAGACAGATCAATCATACCTTTGTCTGCTTTCTATATATAATGGTTATTTATTCTACATCTTAGTGGTTTTCTGTCAAACAGTTTTTAATGCAGTAATGCTACTGAGAAAAATAAAAGGGAAAATATTCCACTAACAATATTATAAGCATTTCTCTGGACTATCTGAGGTTAGATTACAGTGAAACTTGGCCAGCACCCTAGATTTAATTTTCACATTGATTTTTGACCTGGTATTTAAGTTTCTATCATGAACATTTTGTAGGAAACAAAGGACGGCCGTTGTAAAAACTCTTGAGTAAATATATATTTCAATCAGTGATTTGATTGGATAGAACAACAGTTACAACATATAATCACAGAATTCATATTCAGTTTTTATTTTGAATGTTAAGTATTTGATATACGCTAATATTTGTGATTTTATAGCATCTTACTCCAGAGCATGTCACTTCTTAAAATGAAACAAGTTGGAGAAATGTTCCTTTAAAATGAATAAAAGCAATACCTGTGATTTTTATGGAAGTAACCCAAGGTCTTAATAGGTAAGACAGAGTTACTAGGAGTTTCTATGTCCTACTGAATTTTTATATCATTGCTTATTCATAGTAAAAAAATATTGAATGTTTTTTCACCCAAAGTGCATTTCTACAAATTTTAAAACATATTATCTCCCACCAGAAATTACAGAGATTCATTTATATTGTTGAATATAGTCTTGTCCTTGATTCTATAACTGCAACTTCAGTTTCCTACAAGCTGGAAATCACATGCATATGAAGTTCATGCAACACAACTCTGCAGAATTAAGGCTACTGAAAGGTTGTCATTTTCATGTAAGTTCTGTATGTAGTTCCAGATATATCAAACTATGTTTTTCCATACTTAAGGGTTAAACTAAATTGATAAACTACACAGCACAATAACGCTGACATTCTTAAATATTGCAAGGTGAGACGAGTATTCAAACACATACAGTTACCACTGAAGAAATGACATTGAATTCATAATATTTTGGAAATTTTTTGAATAAGACTGTTGTCTAGCTTACATTGCAAGGCTTATGTATAAACCATAAACACTTTCATTCCATACACAAGGGCTACACAAAGACTCTTCTTTTAGCCATTTAATCTGGTAATTTATTTTTTCAACCATCAGATAAATCGAAACACAGCTGTAACCAATGACTTGCAGATTCACTTCCCTGCCAGCTGGATTTTGTTTTGCTGAAGCAGCAAGATATATTTTTATATTGTTCCCTTCTGTGCATCTGGAGAAATCACTAAGGATTAAAGGTGAACAGAATACTTACTGAAATAAACTCTACCAGAAATTAATATCAGCTTCATCATAGGCAGAATCATTATGCCACACCACATATTAGTTATTTTGTGAATTTCAGAATCTTTAGAAATAATTTGTAATTTATATTTTCCTTTAATACTGTAGAACTAAAATGCAGCCGTTTTTTTCTGTTTCAAACTCTTGATTTCTTTGGAATCCTTTCCTACATACGGTAGATACCCAGAACTAAATGATTATCATTTTTATCAGAGTGAATCAATCTACTGAAGATGCAGGGTTCTTCACTGAAATGTATGGACCATAATTAACCCCAGTGCTCAAGTATGGGTATTAGACATTAGATAGAGGGTTTTTAAAAAAAAAAACTTTCTAGTATATGGCTAAGAAGGGATAGTGGGCCAAAAATCACCAACCCTACCTCCATTCCTATTTTAATGAGTACTATCAAACATTAGCAGTAGATTTCCCCAGTTTTTACCACATTCATTCTCTGGAGTTCGAGTCAAAATGGTTTAAAAAAAACAACCACATATAAATCTCTCCTGGGAAGAATAGATATTTCTGAATTAGATGTTGTAGGACTGTTTAATAGTTGATCTCCTATCCTGAATCCAGGTTACTCTTTCTCAGTTGTGGTCTCCTCTTCCAACCAGTCCATTCATTTCCAGTAAAGATGTCTACTATAGAGCTTACTGATAATGCTTACTTGGGTAATAGGGACATAATGGATGGATTAGATCTCATCCCCCTTTTAATTATAAAGACAATAATAGATATATTCTATTCAGGAGGTATTTTTAATGTACAATTTATAGTTGTAAATACATATGTTGTTTACCATATTGTAAACAGTACTAGAATATGTGTTCACCAGTTAGTGCTCAGTTTAATCAGGTCTGGTGGAATAACATCTCTCCTGAAGGGTTTGCCATTTTACCATTATGCTATTAGTTTGGAGATTTAATTTGAATTGACAGGAAGCCAGCATGGTAGGTTCTTTAGAATCTCTTTAGTGATTATAGAATTACAATTTTCAGGAATGATCAATAATAAATCTCCTATGTGGGAGACATAATTGGAACATAATTTAGGGCTAGTTTCTCTTATATAGTCAAAGATGATATACAAAACATGGAATTCTCTGATCTTGGAAGCCTTAACCATTTTTTCCCCAGAGGGCATGTAAAGTAAGTTTGCATTCTAGCCCCCTTATTAACTATATATTAATGATATTGTGGCAAGATTCACAAAATTAGGACATCATTCTCCAAACCTGGCTGGAACAATTTCTTGTATGCAGGTGATGTGGTCATCATTTCTATTTCACCTATCACTTTGTAGGAAATCCTAAAATCAATTGCCTCCTACTGCAAAGACAGTAATTAAATTATTAATCATGAAAAACAGAATCTTTTTTCAGACTTCTAGAGAAAGAAAAGATGGACTAAAAACAGCTTTGTGAAAAGCCGAGCCAACAGCCACAGTTGAATGAAGAGTTTGTAAATATACTGGCTTTTCTAAACCTCTCCAGATAAGAGGAGACTTAAGGTTGTCCACAAGTGCTTCAGATAGCTGCTTCTTGCAAGGAGATTGCAAGACAGTGGTCTCTAGTGAGTTTTGAATATTGGGAGACAAGGGAATAGCTATATTGTTCAAACCACAGTCAATGTCTTTGGAAGGACACTATTGAATATTTCCATTTCTAATCACTTTCGGAAATTCCTTATTAACTGCTTTTCAGTTTTTAGAAACCTGCAGTTTGGATCAACAAATTTGAAAACATCACGTGAGTTTCCTTCAATCCTTAACAAAAGAAAGTTTTAATGAGAAAGTTGAAAGTTTTGAAAAAAATTGGGAGGGGGAAATAAACAGCAAAAGCATAATTAATTTTTAATTTTAGAAAGCTACAGACAGAATAAGGATCTGAATAAATTTGAAATAAGGTTTAGGAATTAATTGTAAAGAGTTTTTTACATGGGGAAATGCTTTTGTTTTGTTTTGTTTTTTAAAAAAACTTTTTCTTAGTTTTTACTTAGCTTTCTTTTTTTTCTCTCTCCTTTTTTGTTTATTTTCTGTACCTTATACTCCTTATTTTTTATTCTAGTTTGCATTAGTTTATTGTTGTCATTATAACCTTTAATAAAATTATTATTAAAAGATGCTGAAAACAATAAAATAAGTTTTCATGTTAAGTATTCATGTTTGATCCATTGTCCTTTTACAGAACTTCAGTAGCCTCTTTCATAACTCATATTAGAACATTAGAGACTTTCTTTTCAACCTGCAATTATGAGGAACATAAACTCCCTATCAAGTTCTTCTGTGGGTATTTCTGGGGAATAATGCTATATTTATCTCATAGCCATAGATTTATATGTGTTATAAGTAGTTATTAGTAATGAAAAAGTAAGAAAACAGATTGTGCTGTTTCTCAGAAAACATGAGAAAGCTGTTTCTAATTTTTCTAAAGAACTTGAGATTCTTAAAAAAAAAGAATAATGTTGATTGTTAAACATGGAGGGTATACATATGTTTACTTCTGTTGATGCTGTTAATTTCTTTCATAATTTTTTTTCACTATAATGAAGCTACCCACTCTCAATAAGAGGCATCCATCCATCTTCCTAATATTCAACAGAAAAGCAAGGAACTTGTACACTACTAGAAAACTTGTAACACATGTATCTGTTCTTAACCACATTGATGTTTATGACATTTACTGTTATATTTATATTATGACATTGAAGATAAATAGGTAAGCGGTGGAGTTCTCATGACAATATGACTACACATATTTGCTCACTTGTCTAGCTCTGTCTTCTCCTGCAAGATGCATAGGTCTTCAAACAACAAGACATTTTGACTTGTGGCCAACTTCTAACTGAATAAATGTAACAGTTTTTTATTCCAGATATGAGGATTTAATTTAAAAATCCTTCTCTTTTGAAAGAAATTTGAAAACCAATTTTCTTATTTTAAAAGAAAGAACAAATTTGTGGATAATATTGTTAATTTTTCTATATTGCTTTTATTTTAAATGTTTCAGACCAATGGATCTGCAACCATATTCATGGCATCTTGATCCTAATGAGCAAATTTGCAAACATTTCCAATTTTAACAATGCTTTTAAAGGTGAAAAGGTGAATGCAAGGTTGGCATCTGTATACTAAAATAAAAAAAATGACTCTTTAAAAAAAATGAAATGAGGAAATGAGTATGTTTGATATACTGTATCTGCAAGATATCTATCAGATAAGACCAGGTAATTATTGTTATAACATATGCAACCCCCCCCCCCCAAAAAAAGTCTTCTAGTTACAACATTTACTTTTACATAGAAAGTATACATATCTGGAAGAAAACATTTAGCTTGCTTTCCCCAAAGTATGGTAGCATGAACAAAATAATTTGAACCATGTGCCAAACTGTTTTACATGAATGGCTTGACTCATTTGCAAGTCCCATGGTTATATTTAGTGTGATCATTATAGGCAAGGTTTTCCTATAGCACTACAACCTTATGCTTAAGTAAAATATATATTTTTTAAAAAGGGTTGGATATGTGGGTTCACATATGTATGTTTTCACTCCTAATATAATGCTTTCTAGGCCTAGATATGAATTTGTTTAAATATAAATTAATGCACTAATAATACAAGATTACAAAAACATGTTGCAATAATTACAGAAATAAACCTCTTATAACTTTCGTGGTGTTCCCCTTCTTCCCCACTCAATTAGTTGCAGAGTGGGGAAGAAGGGGAAGACCACGAAAATTATATCAGGGTGGAATTAAAAAGATATTCAAAATGAGAGAGACTTTAAAGATAAAAGGTCTGGGTATGAATCAGTATATGTGGCTGATAAGGATAGGGCCAAGTTTGGACAGGCTTTCAATGGATGTTGTTTGAAACTACAAACAAAACAAAACTACTAACAAAGCTATATTGAGAAACTACAAACAAAACTATATTGAGATCCATTGATCCTGCAGAATATATCAATATACCATTTCCTCAATGGACAAACACCATACATATACAACCTATGCTATTCGATCATCCACAGAGTGATTAGATTACTTAAAGAGAAAATAGAAATAGAAAAAGTAAATGTATTTGTAGGGTCAAACCATAATGTTTTCTTTCAGCAAAACATTAAAATAAGAGCTCAGCAGATCCAATAAAGATAGCCATTGTCCTGTTTTTATAGCATTTATAAAATCAAAGCTTTGTTTAATGCCAAATTGCAAATAGCATGAACATTCCAGACAAGCCCAAACTAACAATCAGAAAATACTTATGAAAAATAGAGAACACATCATAGTTTAACTGTTTCTTAAAACACTCTTCCTATTTCAACTTTTCCCACTGTGCCCAGCAACTTCATTTTTGGCTTTGTACTCGATCATTGCTTTGCTAATAGCTCCCTCATATGTCAAAAGCCACAAATGATCCTAACTATTAGTGCCTTATACTATTTCAGAAGTGTTTGGATGCTTTATACTGAAAACACCCCTCAAAAACTCTGATATATTTCTTCACCTAAAACAAGCAGATTTATGAAAATGTTCTTTTATATTTAAAAAAACCCACCAAAATGTACTTTAAGGAAAAATAATTGATTTTTTTTGAAATACAAATAAAAATGTACGTGTTATAACTATAATATACAGACACGTGCTGTTTTGTTTGTGAATGCAAATATTCCAGATAATGTTCCTAAAACATTTCCAACTTTATTACAAATATACCTAAATCAAGTTGTCATTCTTTCTCAAATACTATGATGTGTAATTATAGAGCAAGAACATTAGCTTCTTTCATAACATTGTAAATAAAATAGTATTTGAATATCAATAAAACTTTATCCAGGTAGTCGTTGACTTATGACTATTTGTTTAATGACCAAAGCTAGGACTCTGGCGGAAACCACCAATTGCACTTATGATTGATGCAGTGGCCCCATGGTCACATGATCAAATTTTGGGTGCTTGGCACTGGCACATATTTATGATAGTTGCAGGTTCCCAGAGCTGTGATCACAATTGTGACCTTTCCAGGGTGTTTTCAACAAGCAAGGTCAATGGCGAAACCAGATTAATTTAACCACTACATGATTTACTTAATGATCATGGCAAAAAAGTAGTAAAATGAGGTATGACTCACTTAACAACCACATTACTTAACAATGGAAGTTCCAGTCAGAATTATGGTCATAAGTCAATGACTATCTGTAGTATTTTTTCTACATTTACTACACAATGCTTGGATAGATTAAAAAGATGATGAAATCTTTGAAGATTCAAGTGTGCTCCAAGGAAAGCTAGAAGGTTGTACAGTTAACTCCTGGGTGTAACTCTAAACCATACAACCTACTACCTCAACCCGGATGCACACAGCTTGTAATGTCTTCTGATCTTCTTCTCTTTTAGAAAAGTATTTTCATAGATTTTCATGTTTAACATGAGTGTAGAAAGATCACTGAACATTTGGCATCTGTCCTATTGACTGCATTTACTTTTGCACAATAAGATAAATTATGAGGTTGTAATAATTCAAATAAATCATATTAAACACATACATTTTAAATGCTTTTGCAGAACAATAAACCTTAGGGCCACTTTACATTCCAGCAACAAAATATTTTTGCCACATATTTTTCCATGATGCACTTAAATGTATGTATCATTGGTCTGGCATGTAGAAAAACTCAGATTTCATCTGTTGAATCAGATATATTCTTTCAAATATAATGATAAGGCAACAGTTGATCTAAAAGATCTCTGTTCAGTTTCTTTCAGTCATAATAGATCTGATAAATATATAGGAAAGTCCTGTATACAGTGGATATAAAAAGTTTACATATCCCTGTTAAAATGCCAAGTTTTTGAAATATAAAAAAAATCAGACCAAGATAAAGCACTTCAGATTTTTTTTTTCACGTTTAATATAACATACAATTCAATTGAAAAACAAACTGAAACCTTTTAGGGGGAGAAATAACAATTTAAAAAGTACAATAACATGGTTGCATAAGTGTGCACACCGTCTTATAAGTAAGGCTGTGGCTGTGTTCAGAATTTTTATATTGAAACTGTCATAAATAGTAGCCAGTACATACTTGCCATTAATTAAAGTAACTCTGATCAAGCCCATATAAAATTCAGCTGTTGTAGTAGGATTTTCTGACATTAACTCAGTTGCCGCTTACATTAAAAGCCATGGTCTGTCAAGACCTTACAAAGCATCAAAGGGATCTCATTGTTGAAAGCTATCAGTCAGAAGAGGGGTAGAAAAAAAATCCAGTGCATTGGATATACTATGGAACACAGTGAAAACAGTCATCCACAAGTTGATAAAATATGACATAGCAGTAATATTATCAAGAATTACATGTCCCTCTAAAATTGATGAAAAAACAAGAAAAAAACTAGTCCAAGAGGCTTCCAAGAGGTCTACAACAATATTAAAGAAGCTGCAGGAATTTCTGGCAAGTACTGGTTGCACATGACAATAATCTCCCATATTCTTTATATATCTGGGCTGTGGGGTAGGATGGCAAGATGGAAGACTTTTCTTACAAAGAAAAACATAGAAGCCCGGCTATATTCTCCAAAACCTACATCAAGTCTGACAAAAGCCTTTGGGAAAATGTGTTATGGTCTGATGAGACCAAGGTTGGACTTTTTGGGCATAATTCCAAAAAATATGTTTGGTACAAAAACAACACTGTGGATCGCCAAAAGTACTCCGTACCCTTTGTGAAACATTGTAGTGGCAGCGTTATGCTTTTTGGCTGCTTTTCTGCAGTTTGAAGTGGGGCTTTAGTCAAGATAGAGGGAACTATGAACATTTCCAAATGTCAGTCATGTTTTGCACAAAATGTTCAGCCTCTGCTAAAATGCTGAAGATGAAGAGGAATTTGACATTTCAACATGACACAGCATATCTCCAAATCAACAAACAATGGCTTTAGAGGGTCAAAGTTTTGGAATGGTCCAGTCAGGGTCCAAACCTGAATCCAATTGAAAATCTGTGGGATGACCTGAAGAGGGTTGTGCACAGGAGATGTCCTTGCAATCTTACAGATTTTGCAAGGAAGAGTAGTCAAAGATTCCCAAGCTGATTGGCTCTTACCCCAAAAGACTGAATACTGTCATAAAATCAAAAGGTACTTCAATGAAATATTAATTTATGGGTGTGCACACTCATGTAGCCACTGTCAAGCTTCAAAGACATCTTGCTGTTGCCACTACTATCGCATCTCAGCTTGCCAACCAACTATGGGGGGAGGAAGCGGGAGATAGAACATGGGCCAGACATCAAGATGTTGGCGTGAGAACCAAGGACATTTCGGCAGGTGTTTACAAAAGCCAGAAAGACTTTCCCACAACAATATCCGGAGACTGTATTGGGCAATGTGACCTGAGCTAATTGGGGTGGTGGAAGAATGTGAACTTTAACTATGGGGATTAGCACAGAAAGTTCTAGATCTGGTTTTGCCTTCAAACGTGCCGAAGTGATGTATTCAATAAAGGTTTTGCATGAAGAGTATTGGATCATCTCGGTGGTGCTTGCTTTGGCTGGGTTCGTCAGTCGGAACCTTCACAACAACATTACTGTACGTTTTTTATTTTTACATTTCCCCCCTGAAAGATTTCAGTTTATTTTCCATTGAATTGTATAGCTTATAAAAAAAATCTAAAATGCTTTATCTTGGTCTGATTTTTTTTTACATCTCAAAAACCTGATATTTTGATATCCACTATATGAATGGGGTGTGTGTGAATGTTTAAGAGAAAGAGGGGGGACCCATTCTGTAATGTAACCCCATTCCATAATGTTCAGTAGCTCCCAATTTGCCCTTGGGCTAAAATAAATTATCTTTCCTTGACTACAGGGCTTAGTGTACAAGGAGTTTGGCCAAATTTTGTTTCCACAAGTAAGATTTTTAATATTTATTTATTTGTCATATACTGCTCAGATTGTTCATCACCAGACACTCTACACTCTACAATATTAGCACATTTTATGATTCTAAATGTACAGGTAGTCCTTGACTTATAACTACAATTGAGCCCAAAAATTTCTGTTGCTAAGTGAGACAGTTGTTAAGTGAACTTTGCCCCATTTTATGACCTTTCTTGCCACAGTCATTATGTGAATCTCTGCAGTAACACCATTGTTATATGACTATGGCTTTCCCATTAACTTTGTTTGTCAGAAGGTCGCAAAAGGTGATCACATGACATCAGGACACTGCAACCATCATGAGTCAATTGCCAAGTGACTGAGTTTTGATCAAGTGACCATGGAGATGCTACAATGGTCATGTGAAAAATGGGCATAAGTCACTTTTTTCCAGTGGCATTGTAACTTCAAATGGTCACTTAATGAACTGTTGTAAGTTGAGGACTATCTGTACAATATATGCATAAACCCCTACCATTAATGCCTCTAGATATTTTTATATTCCCAGCTACATCCATTCACCTCTTTCTCTCTTTATTCCTCCACCAACATCATTTACAAGAGTATAAATCCCAATGGGATGCAATCACTTGCAATTATTATATCTTATAATCCAAAGACTTGCAGTCCTGTACAATTTTTATTGCCAGCTGTGGAATGGCCAATTTTGTATTCCCAAGTTACTACATTTCTATACGTACTAAGTACTATATGTACTAAGAAAGCCAACTTCATTTTTTAAATTAGATTTTGTTTATTGGTTGTAAGCATTTTAAAAATAATTTAAAAGCATTTTCCAGGTATGTATGTATGTATGTATGTATGTATGTATGTATGTATATATGTACTGTATGCATAAACATTGACTGCTTGAAAATAGTTGCTTAGTAATGATGCTTGATATATCTTGCTATGTACACTTCTGTTAAATCACCAGACTGGCACTGACCCATAGAAACGAGCTTGTGCACAGTATTTCACCACAAGATCGGATCTACGGGTTTATGCCAATTGGCACTCATGGAAATACATTTGAAAAAATTGCTAAGCATTTATGAGGAAAAGCAAATCTCAAATTCATATATGAAAAATGGTACAAATCAGAATAAGGTGGTTACAATTATGCATGTTTTGAATATTGAAAAACTACTCAGAAAGTATATTTATCTAACATAGTTTGTCTAACTGTGACAAAATCATTTGCAGAAAACTAAGAATAAATTTTGGCTAGTGAAATACTGATACAGTAGTACTTCAGTACTCGACTGCTTCAAAATGTGGTACTCAATGAATGCATTTTGGTGCAAAAATGTTGTCCTGGTACTCCTTGTTTGTTTGGTACTTGATGTGCTGCAATAGGAAAAGGGGGATGGCCATGGGGAACAGACAAGTCAGCCATGCCAGGAAGGTCACTGAAAAAAGAACAGGGGGACAGCCGCAGAAGGTGAACAGGAAGTCAGCCATGCTGGAAAGGTCACTGACATAGGAAAAGTGACAGACAGGAAGCTCTTCCCAACCAAAAGAAAGAGCAATGTGGTAAGTCACATGGTTTGTTTGACACTTCTTTTAGTGCTCATTGCTCCTCTCAAAACCAATTAATGACGAGTATTGAGGTACCACTGTAGCTCACATTTCATAATTCAAAATAAAAATGTGATGCAAATTTACCAGTAAGAATGAAAAATCAAACTCTCAATCCAAAAAAAGCCTTTATGCAAACAAATATCTAGCACCTCTGATTAGCTTCTTAAACTCAGAGAACAAAACAGATTTCTTAAATCAGCATTCAGACAGTAGCAACAAATGTAAAGCAGTTGGTTGTGCATTCTTAAAAAAAAATCATATTAAGCAGGACAGCAGATCATGAGAGAAAGTGAAGTGATCCACCTACATATCCCCATATAATGTCTTCCATTAGAAGAAAAAGATGGATATGCCTCATGGTCCATATTGGGCCCCCAAAGTGCAATGAGCCCCAGTATCGATAGTTAGGTACACTATGTTTCCTTTAATAGATTGTACTATAAAGTCAAACACTGCAGGACACTCCCTGATTTATTATACTTGATCAATAAAAAAAATCTTCATTTGTCACTTTCATCTTCATAGACTTTGCTTTAGAAATATTAATTCTTTTATTCCAAAATATCATTAAGTCTTCCTAAAATGTTTTTTCAAACAAACCTATGGTAAAACATTATAATGTTATCATATTTCATTCCTAGAATGGAATACATATACTGTCCGGTAAATATAAATAGGACTCTTGACTCAAAGGATTACTACAGAGAAAGTCATTGCAATACACATTATTTGTGACATTACTTCACATACTTTAAATAAGGAATTCAATTTGGTTCTCTTCACTGATAAATCTCACTTTCATATAATGAATCCAAAATATTCAAATAAAAGTTTAAGGCAAGATAAGCTTAGGCACTGTACTCATATGATTAGTTAAAAATTTGCATTGAAACATTACTTAAATAGCATCTATGAGACTATATAAAGATACATTTAATATTTGATTACCTTATTTAGTTCTTATATGATCAAATTCTTCATCTGTTTTTTCCATTTATTGTTCATAACACTATAATAGAATTAAGAAATACAGCATGAAACAGTTCTGTATTAAGAGACCTTTAAAAAATTATATCACAGGATCATGTCATTCTCCCCCTGATGCTTGTCCTGAACTCTTTGGCAGGATATACTTAACTATTTTTTTCAATAATTAAAAGAAAAGGAATAATATACTTTTTACCTTAAAAGTAGTAATGGGGAAAATATTTTTAAATGGACAAAACAGAAAGATATGCTATTTAGCAATGAGACTAATGCTGCAAACCTATGTAAATGCTTGATCACCCTGCTAAATATTGTAGCCTAAACTATGATAACTTTTACTATAATAATTATCAGTTTATAAAGCAATTGGCACCAAATTTGGGTGTAAGTCCACCCCATCACAAGGGAAAATGATTTTTTTTCTACTGCTATTCCTATTGTTTTTGTGAATGGTCATTTAATGAGCAGTTGCTAAACAAGGATATTTTTTGTTCCCTTTTGTTTAAAAAAAAAAATCCTGGTGACTGCAGCTTTCTTGGCAAGCTTTCAAAAGTGGTTTGCTATTGCCTGCTTCCTCGGGCTGAGAAAGAATAAACTGGCCCAAAGTCACCCAATGCCTCAGGCAGCACTAGAACTCTCAGTCTCCCAATTTCTAGCCTGTTGCCTTAATCATTATCTGTATTTTAATCTCAATATACAGAGACAGACTGAAGCACCAAGCTACTTAATAATTTAGCTAAAATACTAGTTAAGGATTTATATTTGTGAAATGTGAATAATGTTTCACTTGGCAATAACTGTGAGCACTTTTCAATCAACAGACAAAAATAATTAGCAATAATAGAATAAATTCAATATTTGAGAGTACACAATGAATTATTAGAAATATTAACTGTTTATGGAGTGATCTGTACGCCTTAGAGAATATAACTATTACTTTTTATCAACAATGTTTAATTTAAAATATATTTTTTGTACTGAGACATAGTTGTTACTTTTTGACAGAGAAATATAAAATACAAAGAGTCATAATAAGGCATATAACAATACTGCATATTGAATTGTTTTTGCATTCTGTCTTCAAGTGAAAATTAATTTTGATTAGAAATACTCAAGTCACACAGAAACAAACATTTACAAAGAGCTGGTTTGCTACACTGGCATTACCGTTCAGTACCATAAGTATATCTACATGGCTCCCTGAAAAAATACCGTAAATGGTGCACATCTTCCCTTACTTTTTGGAGAAGTAACCCAAACCCAGAAATAGACACTGTTACCAACTGGAAATCCACTCACTACCTATATCAACTTCTAAGTATATGGTTTATGACACTAAATAATTTGTAACGCTATTATACAGAAATGAGACTTAGAAGTGCCAGAAGAATCAGCATTTTGTTTTAGGCACTGACTAGAAAGCTGAGTTATTCTATCAATTTTATGGAGCTTGACCCACTCTGTTTAAGGAAAAAAAGTGCATTCCTTAGCAGCGACCTCCATATAATTAATGTCATACTGATAATCAAAGTTTAATTGAATAGGAAATTGACAAGGGATATCTGCATTACTTCATCACTTAATTAAAATTAAATGTGGCCCAGAGTTAATCATAATATTCTTGGGACTTCATTTTTATTTTTGCATTTTCAGCAGTATTCTGACATGAATGAAAAAGCCCTTAAAAGCAATGCAACTAGTTAAGCAATCAGAATTAAAAATAAAAAGGAAAGCATTGAAATAAAAGTGCTATACAGTATATCTGTTTGGAAAAAAAGCCATCACAACACATTTTCATTCAAATCACATGGCAGAAACCAGTCTTTTCATCTTACTGGACTATGTCTGAAGTACCCTAACCATGCCTTCATTATTTTTGTGAACAACTGCAGTAACTTCATTGCCAAAGTCAGCATAGATATCTCCCTGGGTACTGATCCAGGCTTAAAACCATAAGGTCTGCTGTATTTTTGCTATTTCTCTGAGAATTCTAGTCACACAGAACAACACCCAAGAAATTCTTGTGATAACTCTCTGTGAAGAACTAGAAGCAAGACAAACCAGCCCCTGTATAAAAATAACAACAGAATCATTGTGCTGATTTCATAAATGTGGATTGCAAAACTTGCGAAAGGAAGGGGCAGAATGGCAGCTGAATATACAGTGCTTATAATGAACTCATGCTCAGGGAGTGATGTTGCCGGGTTTGCGCTTGTCAAAGGCCTGTTTAGCAAAAGTCAAGATATTTGTATTTTTCAACAATCAGAATTGGGGGGTATAAACTTTCCTTCCGACAAAACACAAATAATACATGCAAATATAGACACCTTCATCTTCTCTGGAATGGAAAATCCTTGGTGGAGGGAGGGAGGGAGGGAAGGAGGGAGGGAAGGAGGAAGGGACATTGTGCTTTAAGGATCACTTACAGAATTTATTTGAAATAGGATGCAAAGATTCACCATTTTCTGACACATTCAAGAAAAAAGCTATAGGCGAAAAACTCAGGAGGTTTTTTGGTTTTTTTTGAGTCTGTATTGCATAATTGCAAAATGTCGTCGGTAAAAATCGCATCCTTTTATCCAAATATTGAGTGCATTCTCAACAATTATTCTGTGAAGGTAGCTGTTGTCTTCTTTATATCCAAAGTTCAGTCCACTCTTCATATCGGTAGCTAAAAAATGCATCACCACTGAGACTTAGAAGTCATGGTAACCTTTACCTGGCCAGCTGCCCATTAGCCAGAGGCAGAATTATGCTGTGCAAATGTAACAATGCCTGAGGAGTGGAGCGTCCCAAAGTGAATCTGATCCTTGTTCATTCTTTCATTTGCTCCTTGGCAGATACAGGTGGATCTGGCTAGGACATGGGAAAGAGAGGGAAAGAAATAGGGCAGCTTCTAAATACAGCAGTTAAAATATTTGTACACTTGCATACTTTAGAACTTGCATCTACTGAGTTACATTCTTAAAGAATTGAAATAGTTTTTATTGTGCATATTTAATGTTTAAAGTGCTTATTTTGTTTTTCTAAATAAAAACAACATTCCCAACCTGTTCAAATGCTTCCCCTACAACTTCCTTCTACTTTTATTAGTGTATGTCTATATCCAGATACAAATTGTAGGCATAGGCAGCTGTACCACAAGTGAACTAGAGAACTCAATGTCCCTTCATTAAAGAAGTTTGCCAAGAAAGATATTTATGCTTCCACAGTTAAAATGGCTTTATCTTGGTGTGTTTTATAATTCCTAAACCACATTCATGCTGTACGCTAACAAAATGATTGAAAATAATGTCTTCATTCATTCACAATTTTTAAATTGCTAATATTTAAAAATACATTTAAAGTTAAAAAAAGATACAGGAGCTAATTGTTCCCATCATGATAGCACAGTGTTTCCTCCTCCTCCTCCTCCTCCTCCTCCTCCTCCCCCCCCCCCCCCTCCTCCTCCACCACCACCACCACCACCACCACCACCACCACCATCATTTGAAGGCATAATGGACTGTGCAGCAAACCCTAATAACCTTATCTGATCTGCATTATATGTCTCCCCAATTATTCCAGACTCTAAGGTAAGCTTAATAACTTATTATAAATAAAATTAATAATATGCATAAAGCAGACTTCTCTCTGAACAATACAAGAATTCTATATGGATAAAAGTGCAGCTTGCAGAACAAAGGTTGGGCAAATGTAGGAGTCCCCATTACTGTCTGCCCTGCTGCATTCTGGACTAGCTGAAGTTTTCAGGTGGTCTTCAAGGGCATCCCTATGTACAGCGCATTGCAGTAATATAAATGGGAGATGAATGACCACAAACATCTACTGCTTCATACTTTGCCTTTTGATCTGGGATATTTTACCTTTTTTTTTTTTAACTTTTCAGGAATCGTACCTCCATCTGATCACAACTTTCTTGGTCTTCCCCTTCTTTTTGAGCCATTCACTCTTTCTTCTTATATTTGTTTTGCATATTAATTGGTCTCTATATCCAAAATGCCTTTTATGTGCTATCTTTTTTAATATTACTCATTAACTTTTCCATTCCATTGACATTCATTCACTGCACATTTATTCTTGATCTTTTTTTTTTTTACAACCTACATCTTAAAGATCACATTCCACCGCTTTCAGACTGCTTTTATATTACACTTACCTCTCATTGCTATTCAGAAAAATGTATAGAAGCATGCTTTTACAAACAGCCAGTTTTTGCTCTTTTTCACAAAAATAGCGTAGAACATATTACATAAAATACACTAGTTTTGTACAGCATATTTATATCTTAAGATTTATTCATCCAAGATTTATTTCCTTATCTTTAGTAGACATTTAGTGGATGTATCTATGTGCTGTTTTTTGCAAGCCATGTATAATACTGCATGGAATCTTTAATTATACTTTTTCTGTCAGTCACAACTTTGATAATCTTTGATATGTTAATTACAGGTTTATGCTCCTAATTGCAACATGCTATTAATATCAGTTGCAGATCATTTAGATTTTATACAGCAATATGGCTTTACCTATATCCAAAAGTGCACTCATACTGATATCCCCAACCAAAACGCCTTGAACATCATTGCAGGTATACTCATAGATGTATCCATAAAATATTTGAAAATGAACACATCTTTGTCAATGCTGAACACATCAATGCTGAACCATTCACTAATCATTCAATTTATCTTATATATATTTAGTTTCTATCATATACTATTCTTTTCCCATGACTCATTCAATGTTCAACTCCGTCTTCATGTAGAACTTTATCTTATACTTTCTATAAATTAACAAACATAAAATAGTAAAGTATAGGATTACTAAGACCAGATGAATTTAGTTGAGTATAATATGGCTTATTTATAGCGTTAAGACTTATTCTTTTTTAATTAGCCTTTAAATGGAGATTGTATTTTGTTTTCTACTTACTCTGTTTCATCTAGCTTTGTCAGAGGTCTATTCATTATGGAAGCTTATAACCCAAATTTCTTTTCAGTTATCTGTCCTGTTTTAGTTTCATTTTTAAGCCTACTTTTACATAACAGACATATCTTCTTGTTCTTATTTTTTAAAGTTAAAATTTCTTGTTATTTTTTTTTTTAAAGTTAGTGGTCTAGTTTATAAATGTACAAGTATGTGGGCAATGATTTGTTTTGTGCATTGCAGTCATTAACTGCAATGAAGATTGATAATGATAAATGTACAATAAACTTTTTCACACATATTATATATTTCTTAGTGGTGTGCTGAAAAGCACACTATGGCTTTCCCAGCATAAAAGTGCTGTATCTTCAAAATTTAACTTATTGTCATGTTTTATATATTTTAAGTGAGAATTCTACTCTGCATTTTGGTAGGTATACTTAATAAAGTAACAACTATGTGGTTTTTATATTAATTCTTATTTCCTTTCTTTAATAACCACGTTCTTCTAATCATAAGGAATTACTGCAGCCTTCATACATAAATTAAAGAAATCGTATAGCCACAATATAAGCAAACCACACCATAGTCTGACATTTCTCCTGTTATATCGTTTACACTTGTGGTCTTACCATTTCTCACATCTTTAATAACTTCCTTTACATTATTTTTTTTTGAAACCTACCTTTAAGCCATTTTTTCAATCCCACTCTTGAACATATTATTCCCATAAAGATCTATAAATCATCTTTCTGACTTAAAAAGTATTTTTCAGAAACAGAAATAATTATTTCCTCATTTCATTTGCATGCCAAATTATTTAATTGTGTTTAATTTTTAATTTTATTAACTGCTAGAGGTATTTTTAGCCTTCTTCATCCATTTTTGAGTAAGATTGTACAATATTTTGAATTATTGAGAAACCCCTTTTTAGAAGACAGGTATATTGTACATGTTCAATATATAACAACTTGGAATTTAACATGTTTGGAAAAATATGGGGTTTTCATGCTCTAATAATAACAAATGTGTGTGTGTGTGTGTGTGTGTGTGCGCGTGCATGTGTGTAGATAGATGATAGATAGATAGATAGATAGATAGATGATATGTTAATATATTTTGAATTTACAAAAGACAATATCAGGTAAAGTTGGGATAGAGTTGCAATTAGGAGTGAGAGTTATTGCTTGCTCATTTATGATTTTTCTTATATGTTTGATTTTTGTGTATGGAAAACTTCTTTTTTATTTTATTTTACATTATTTTATGTTTGAACAAGGATTAATCAAAACTATCTGGTAAAAAACTTTATTGTTTATTTCACAGGTATATTTTGCAGTGTATATATGATAATGTACTATTTTCTGCCTTCTTACATTTTGCAGGATTCCTGTCTAAACAGTATTTCTTATCTATACTTTTTTACTACATACTTCTACCATGTTATCCCGTAATACCACCTATTTCCCTGGCACCATGTAACAATTATTTTCACTCTTATTTTCAAGCACTCTCTGCTTTAGCCTTTCTTATATCCACTTTTGATATATTTGAATGAAAAATTAATCTGTTTTCTACTTTTTATAAAGGACTTCTACTTTTTCTTGCAGTTGGTCACTTATTAGAGTTAGTTCTCATAATAATAGAAGGAATAGAGGCTACAGAAACAATGAATATATGTACATTGTCCTACTTCTATTAAAAAAGCAAGTCTCTGTACAGAAAAAGCATAAGGAAACCCACAAGACTTTTGCCAGATTACACTGCTTACAGGATATATTTGTTTTTCTTTTTTTCCAATTTTTTAAAGTTAAGAATTAAAATGCGAACTCACAAATGAAGGACCAAGAGCAGAACAAAACTAAACGGGACAAAAAAGTGCATTAAAAAAATAAAAAAATACACATATATTGTCCCCTTAATTACAATATTAGTAGTTTTCTTCTCTTGAGAAACAGGTCTACAATAATCAGCTACAATTCTATTGACCCAAACAATTTGATCTATCATCTACCTCTTGTACAAAGAAACAGTTAACAGATGAGCCCAACAGAGTCCCTTGGGAGTTGGGCGGCATACAAATTTAATAAATAATAAATAATAACAACAGAAACTAACTTCAAAGCCCTTTGTTAACAATCCATTATTGTGTTCTACTTGCATAAATCTGCAACAGCGTCAATTTCAATTTCAACTTTAACCATTACAAGTCATTGTCTCTGGTCTGTCCAGGATCAAACATCTTTGATTGATTCTTAATAATAGAACTTTTCCTTAAAATTATAACTAAGGTCTTTCCATATAATTACATTTCACTCCCCAAAGTCATAGATCTCTGTTGTAGGTATATATACAGCATTTGCTGTTCAAAAGTTCTATATCTGTTTTTCATTGGAAAGAAGTATTGGGATACAATAAAATCAATGATTAAATAGTATAAATTATATTTCTCAGATGGCCTGCTTATATTTTTCAGTTGTCTTGGTTATTCAAGTTTGAGTTCCTACCACTGATGACAAGAGGAAGCTGATGAACGTTATGATCAATTTCAATTTGAAATTGAGAAAACATGCAATCAAAGTAGATGTGCTGTTTTGGTTCAAGACAAGACTGCCAAAATTGGATATAGTAAGGAGAAGAATATAGGTTGATTACTTGGCCTAAAATTGACATTACGTAGGAAAATGACTTAACACATTTCTGCCTATACAATAATTTCTTCATTGCTAAATATTCTTGTGAGTTCTGTTGCATAATATAACAAATAAATCTAGAGTTATCACTTGAAACATAAATGGCCAGGTTTAAATTACCATATTTTGGACACTGCTGGGAAAGGTAGAAAGAAAGGGGAAAAGGATGACCAGTAGCAAGAGGGATTGATTTGATTACAGCACTTATGAGTTTACTATTGGAACAAAAACAAGATTTGGACAGATCATCCTGGAAAATTATGTGAAAGGTGACACTGGCTTAAGTTAATAAATGAAAAGTAATAAACCAAATTATATCTTAGAATAATTCCCCCACTGTTCCATCCTGAATGTGCTGCTTTATGGTTATTCTAATTCTTTCTGCTTTATGATTATTCTAATTCTTCTTTACACTACTTATGTGTCCTTTTCCTATTTCAGTAACTACTCAACACCCATTAAAATTTTCAATTTAAAGCGTGTCAAATAGCATAGTTCAGTGATCCAAGGCACTGATATTCTTTTTAGAGTACTCCCATTATAGGAACTCTAAATATATTCTGTCTTCTTTTACATTCCACTGTTTTATGCAACACAGAGAAAAGAAATCTCTTTCCCCTTTGTCTGTGTTCTTGGAGATGAATAATAATAATGTTTTTCTAGATAGAACACAAAATCGTATTCAGTCACTTCCATTCTTGAATGGGAAAGAATGTGGGATCCAAGTATTGCTGGACAATAATTCATAGCATCTCTCATCACTGTTCATGCTATCTGGATTTGCAGCTGTCCATGTTGGTGCTTGCTCATGATAACAGCTAATCTGATCTATAATGTTTAAAAAATGTCTCTGGCATTTTTCTTCAGGAAAGAACTATGAGGTGTTGATAGCGTCTAGTTTAAGAAGGAAGAACATTGTGAGGACTACAGAAAAGAAAACGTTTAGCAGAGAAGACATTTGAAAATATCTTCTTAATTATTATTGTATAATTTATTTATTTATTTATTTATTTATTTGCATTTCTATGCCGCCCAACTCCCTAGGGACTCTGGGCGGCTTACAGCAAATACAAAAAACTTATTAAAATATAAAAAGCCTACCAAAAAGATACATAATAAAAACATTTAAAAACAATTAAAAACCCATACACACCTTTTCATGGCCGTATCTCGCCAAATTGCAGAAGCGAGATCAACTGCCCCAAGCCTGCCAGAACAGCCAGGTCTTCACCGCTTTCCGGAAGGCCAACAGGGTGGGGGCAGTCCGGATCTCAGGAGGTAACTGGTTCCAGAGGGCTGGGGCAGCCACAGAGAAGGCCCTCCCCGCGGGCCCACCAGCCGGCACTGTTTAGCTGACGGGACCCGGAGGAGCCCAACCCTGTGGGATCTCACTGGTCACTGGGAGCTATGTGGTAGAAGGTGGTCTCGAAGATAACCTGGCCCTGAGCCATGTAGGGCTTTTCTGTCCTTTCCTATTCTGTCCTTTGCTTCAATAGCGCAAGTTTTTTTCTTGAGGGGAGGCCGCCTGTGAGGCCGAAGCCATTTTCTTTAGGCCTCTGGTCTGCCACACTTTATGCTAGTTTAAAATGTATTCTTTGCTATGGGAATTTGGGAGGGGCAGTTGCATGAGAGATGTCTGCATGTAGCCACAACAAAGTCCTTCTAGATTGTCAAGGTCATCCTTTGTCCTGCACCTGCACAGAGGAAGGTGGAGTTCCAACCAAGCTACCAGAGGATGAAGCAATGAAGATTGGTTCATGTGATGAACTTGGGGGTGTGGGGACAAAGGCTTGAACTTTCAACTGGGTGGAGAAACCCCGAAGGCTTCAGATTCAGGATTTCTCCCAGCCGTGCTGACATGGCTCTGTTAATAAATTGGAACTTTGAGGAAACGTTTGCCTCGGACTCTAATTTAATTCCAGATGCTATTCGGAACCCTGACACTAGGAAGATGCCCAAATTACGAGCCCGTTCTGAGGGGGACAATTCCCCCCCCCAGAACCAAGGATGGACAGTCGACATAGTCTTTAGGAGGCAATACCCACAGCCACTCGGTCTTGTCTGGGTTAAGTCTGAGCCTGTTAACTCCCATCCAGACCCTCACAGCCTCCAGGCACCGGCACATCACATCCACTGCTTCACTGAATTGATTTAACAATTATAGCTTTATCACATATTTACTTCTTCAAAATAGCTTTAAAGAAAATAAAATCCAACTAAATTGAGGGGTCACATTAATTTCCCCTGTAAGAAAAGTTTTTGTTTTTGTTGTTGGTAGGGTTTCTTCAAAAATATACTTAAATATCCAACTTGTATTTCAGTGGTCACTAACTGTTTTCAGATCAAAATTATGAGTTAATTGATTATACTGAATAAATTTTTCACTATTTAGTTGAAATCTGAATAAATTCAGATTTAATATATCTTACCAATAAAATATACAGTATTTTCTGATTTATCAGTACTTGCAAAAGCAATAAAGAAGAAAAGCAATAAAGAAGAAACTGGAGAATAATAATTATGCCAGTCTAATACTTCCAGATACCATAAATAAACAAGGTTGCAAAAGGATGGAGAAATGTGTAATGCCAAAAAAAACCACTATCAACATTGATACCATCACAACGCTAAGATAAATTTAAGAGGACCAGACCCAAAAATGTTTTTCAAAGATGCCTCAAAGGGAAGGAGGGAAATGGAAGCATTTTTCATAGTAGAATTTTAAAAAATATTTCATCTACGCAGAGATTTTAATGTAAAGAATACATTATACACTTTTGCAGATTCTTTTAATCTTAAATACTTTCCAGGAAATTATGGAATACCAAGAATGGATCTTGTGCAGCCTCAGTGACTGACCAAGATATTTTTCCCTTTTTCTTTTAAAGCAGTGCAAAGTGTAATCAAATAATTTTTATATCTTTTAAATTATACTTAAAACATCAACTTATTTTCATCTTTGAGATGCTTTTTAAAAACAAAACTCTGTGTTTTGTTCTACTTTTTAACAAGTGACTTTGACTGAGCTGCAGTGGTCTCCCCTTAGTGAAAGAGACTTGACCCTCTGAATAGAAATGATTTTGACCAATGATGAGGGATATGGAAAAGTTTTTGAGTATATTATTCAGATTCAAGAAGACCATTTCAGACATTTTAAAGTTTTGTTCTGACCGTGAAATATATGGTTTCATTACCAGGATGAAACAAGGATAGCAACCTGACTACTGCATTTAACCTGTTTTGTGAGTTGTGATTTTGAAGCTTCCCCCCCCAAATCTTTTATAGGCTAGTCCAGGGGTGGGTTCTAACTTACCTTGCCGCCAGTTTGCTTCCTCCTGTGCCATGTGGCTGTGCGTGCATTGCACGCTGTGTGGCCACGCTGCGTGCGCGTGCATGCGCAGTGCCAAAAATTCACAAAAATAATCCCCCAAAAAGCCAAAAACAAGATGGCGGTGCATGCGCAGTGCCGGGGACTCGGCTTCTGCACATGCGCAGAAGAAAAAAAAAATAGAAAAAAATTCCCCCCCAAAAAAAATTTCCAAATTTTTTTCCCCCCAAAAAAAGATGGCGGCGTCCACGGACCGGCACTGACAGAACCGGCTCCGTGACGTCACCAGTGGTTTGCTACTGGTTCTATAGAAGTGGTGCGAACTGGGAGGAACCCACCTCTGGGCTAGTCCATGGTGCAGCAGAGACTGATCTTATCCTTCTTATTACTGATCTGGACTGGATAGCAATAGCAATAGCACTTATACTTCATAGTGCTTTATAGCCCTCTCTAAGCGATTTACAGAGTCAGCATATTGCCCCCAACAATCTGGGTCCTCATTTTACCAACGTTGGAAGGATGGAAGGCTGAGTCAACTTTGAGCCGGACAGGATCAAACTCCTGATTTTGAGTTAGCCTGTGATACTGCATTCTAACTACTGCACCACCACAGCTCTGGATGGGTGATGGAGGAATGATGGTTTTAGGGGAAAGCAGTAATTTCACTTGCACTACAACAACACTGCTTCAAAACTGCTAATTTACCTGATAACATTGCTGATTTTGTTTTAAAATTTGCTGTGAGACAGAATTTATGCAGGTGGATAGGGAATTTTATTTCTGTTATCCTGCCTTATTTTAAAGATAGCTAATGCAAAGGGGTGGCACACACTAGCTTGCCTTTTACACAAAAGTTGCTAATGCTGCTAAAGTTATATATAAAAACAAAGGCTACTAGGATATAATGCCTTTTAATGGTACATATTTTTCATACAATTAAGAAACAGCATTTGCTCTCTCTCTCTCTTTTTTTGCTTTGTTGTGCTTTTGTTCAACAGCCAACAGACACCCTTATGTGCAAGCATAAACATCAGTTGCTTTGCTACAGAAAATTGGCAAAACAATGAAAAGAAAACCCCAAAACAGTAAGAAAAAGTTATGGCACATTCATTGAGGCTAGATTAGCTTTCTCATTGTCCTGCTCCTTGCTGATTGTATAAGCAACATGCTACACATTTAAAGACATTGTAAATACTTCTTTCTGTTCAAAGTGGAGCTTTTTATATACAGTATATAAAACATGCTTATCTAAACAAATGTCAGTTGATAAGAACAGAATTATATATTCATTGTTTCCTATAGGGATTTATTATAATTTAAAAGCATTGTAAAACCTATGGCCTTGATCATATTTTATGGAAATTGGTTGGTGGATTGTTTTCAGAATCAACAATGGAATTCAATTGTTTTGTACAGCTGAACTCTCAAAATTGTATGAAATGTATTCTAGTGGAACAAAGAATATTGAAGCTCTATTGAGTGTTGTTGGGTACAAAGCTGCCAACTCAAAACATTTGAGTGAACTTTTTCAGCGGGCTGCTTTAGTATTAACTCAAAAATGATTTCCCATTTCATTCACACCCCTTTTTATTCCTTCCTTGGAAGCTTCCCATGTCCTGAGCATATATGGCTATGTGGAAAGTTTGTGAACTGCCTTATTTCCTACCCTTTCAAGAAAGTGAAAAGCACATGAAGTTAATTAACTCTGTTTCTTGACCTTATTTTAAAACCTTAGACCTCATACATTATTAAAAAGAAAACAAATATTCTGGGTTATATCACTGATTTATTTTGGTAAATAGAATTTCTTCTGAATGAGTTAAGAATAATGTTTCATTGATCAAATATATCTAATTGTTGCAAACTATGGAACTAATATTTTAAATGTGGAATATTGTGAATTAATGCTTTTACGGAAAAGCACTATATAACGTTTTAATAAGAATTCACAAATCTATCAGCGCTCTCTCTATCTCTCTCTCTCTCTCTGTATCACTTTCTCTCTTTCCATC
>QLTV01003323.1:2987294-3021832 GCA_003457575.1 Thermophis baileyi | reverse complement strand
CCCCCTCTCTCTCTCTCTCTCTCTCTCTCTCTCTCTCTCTCTCTCTCTCTCTCTCTCTCTCTCTCTCTCTCTCTCTCTCTCTCTCCTTCTTCTTCTTCTTCTTCATCATCATCATCATCATCATCTAAAGAATAAAGTAAAAATGTGCAATTATCCCTTCTGGAATTTGTAAAAGCTTCTTACTATTTGCTAAAGCGAAAATTCAAAACTACCATAAACATGTATTTTCAAAAGATGTGTTCATAATTCTTGGTTTCTGCGTAAGTTTAACACAGGCTTTCATTTTTATTAGAATAGCAGAGATTTTGTGAAATAAAAGAATTAAATCAACAAAAATCAGTATCTCCGATAAAGGGAAACAAAAAAAAACAAATTGGGTTCACTATGTCTCTTACACAGAAGGGATTCCTAGGGAAGGTTTCTGATGAAAGCAGAGGTCTTGTTTCCGGTATCTGCTACAAATCTGTATGTACCCTGAAACTTTACTGTGTAGAAGATTTTAGGCAATAGTATAGTGGTGAGGCTCAGGTTTCAGGAAAAGAAAACCAGCAAAAATTCTTCTATAAGAGTTAATTGGAAATCTACAACTAACAGAAGCAGAAACTGATCCAACCTTTATTCAAAATACTTTCTATTTTTTAAATCTGATTTGCAAAATTTTTTGAGAAGCGATTTTTCAAAATTTTATTAATAATGCCAAACTTCTGTGAAGTACTGTATATACTTTTGCAAAAATCAGATTAATCATTAGTTTAGAATGTATTAAAATAAATCCTGCAAACCATATCCCTGAATCAGTGGCAGAGACAATTTATTTGTCAGAATCAATAGTACAGACAAGGCAAGTCTCAATCGTCATGGATTATGAGCAACAGAAATATTGTTAAACAATATTAGCTTGAAGCTGCACCTAATTTGAAGATGACAGCTATGTCTTCATCCAGATTACACTTAATTAAGTACTACTGCTTACCTATGTAAGCAGCAGTAGTTTCAAACTCATGAAAAATGAAAATAGTTTCCCGTGTTCAGAAGAAGGTAAAGATGAAATTGAAACTTAGGCAGGATGAAATTTGTTAACCAAACCTAGATTAACCATAATAAATCTGAGAATGGACTCTAAAATTTAATATACTATCAGCTAACACAATATAGCTTTATGATTAACAAATCCTGTTCATATCCATACACACATGGTATTTATGTAAAAATGGGACATTGCTACTGTATCCTTGATGACAATGTATTCATTGGCCTTAATGCTGAGGGAAGCAGTAGAGTGGACAATGGCTAAGCATCCTTTGGAATAAAATATATTTAGAAATACCTATTTGAGTGGGGTTTTTTTCTAGAAAGAAATAATTTTTGCTAAATTCCAAAATTCACCAAAACTTCTACAGTATATATATCTCCCCCCCCCCAAATTTCTTCCTGTCTGTATATCTGACTCAATACCTTGGAGATTTTTTTTACCGTCCTATTTGATTATATTTTTTATTTATTTTGTTACAGTTTTCTACATTACAATTCATGCTTTAATCTAGCAATATTTTTACAAAAATGCTAATTTAGAAATCTTTACAAAATTTTGAAACATATTTTGCCATTTTTACTTCTGACCCACCAAATCAAGGTTGTTTAGTAGTAGTTTGTATAGCTTCTCTCCTTTGATGATGTAACAGATTAGTTGTATATTATTAGATTTGAAAATATAAATATTGAAGGAGTTATGTTCCAGAATTATAAATTTCCAGGTACAATTTTCATTTTTTTTAAAAATTACACTCCTACAGAGTTTTACGCATATTTATCATATTTTCAGAAAGAGGACAATGGAAATCTCACTTGCACTTGTATCACCATAAAAGTGACTTGAATTCTTAACATAAACAAGAGTTGATTAAGTCTTACTGACTTGTTCTTTAATCGCATCATTGCAACACTATCCATTGCTGTTTGGCATTTGCTTATGTCACTGTATAAACATTCATGTTTGATTACAAAGCAACCATATCTGTTTGTTTTTTTTAAACTGACATATTGGAGATACCGGTGAAGCCTGAAGTAAAAAGGAAGAGTCTGAGAGTCAAGACAGCAGTGAAAAAAATGAGGAATTGAAAATAAATGTTCATATGTGGGAAGAGAGTGGTTAAAAACAAAATTCCAATCAAAGGGAGTTGGACAAGGATGATAAATGAAATGCAAAGAGGATTCTTTTGTGAGGCTGTTATAAGAGAAGCTAGGCTAATGGTCCTATGAAAAAGCATATTTATTCTACTAGAATTTTGAATAAATCTTTTGTGACTATAACGAGGAGTAGAGCACTGTTCACAGAAAACAAAACATAGTTATGGTTATTGCTTAAAAAAAACGTGGGATTACTGACATTGTGGTACATAACATGACATTGAAGCATAGGGAATGGACAGAGGATAAGAAGTACAAAGCTTAAGTCATTGGCTTCTCACCGTGTTTCTTCTTCCAGCTTCTAACCAAGAAGTACAGTCATGCAAACATACAGAACAATGTGGGACAAGGCATGAATTATTTGCACACATACTGATGGCACAACTGAAAGTTGGTTTTGGAATACTGATGGGGGACATAATCCAACAATACTTTAAGAAAACTAGGTAAGAAGAAAATAATTTGATTTTGGCAGAAATTTTTAAAAAAGTAAAATTGCCTTCAAATTGACCTTGACCTCTATTGGCTTCATGAACATGTGTATATAAGAGTTATGAAAATAGTTTTCCACTGCATTAGTCCAAGATGTATTTCTGGTTTTTCTGTGTAGCTTTCAGAAAAAATGGCTTTCAAATTCTTCAGAAAATAATTTGTCCTTTACTTTAAAAGTTAGGAATGACACACTTCCATCCACATATCCAATTCTCTTTTTCAGATCCACATACAGTTTTGGACCTAGGTATGCATACATATATAAGCATTATTTTACTATTTTTGTGTAAAATTATCTTTTATTTGAATTTTTCAGTTCTGTTTCTGATTCAACATTCTTGTTGAAGATGGGAAAGTTAAGAAAAGTCATATTTATTTTACTCTTTGTATCAAAACTGTATTGAGGGAGTGTTCCCTCTACAGGTTTTTATCATTATCATCATCATCATCTACTAATTTTAAAAAATGTTTATGTTTGCAAGCTCTCAAAACATTTTGCTTACATTTTTGGTTAATTTATGCAAATTTTCATGGACAAAAAAATTATTTTTTCCTTATAAATTTCCATATAAATTTCCTTGAGGTAACTTTTTAAATTATAAATACTCCCACTGCAAATGTTTTAGAAAAGTATTGCAAATACTCTTTCTACGTAAGTAATTTTTAAATGGATCTTATTTTTATCATAGGAAAACAAGCCTTGGAAAGCTGTGCTTGATGCTAGTGAGAGCTAGTGAATATGTAAAGGAAATGAAAAACCATCTTGCTGTTTCTCCCTCTGTGTCTGTCGTCTTGTATCTTTTTTTCTGAGATAAAAGACAATGGTTGAATATTGGCTTTTTCTAAACCAAAACAAATCTTGTATCTTTTTTTCTGAGATAAAAGACAATGGTTGAATATTGGCTTTTTCTAAACCAATACAAAAAAAAAATGCCTCTTAACCTGACAAGATAAGAAATAGCTTAAACAAGCTTATAGATCTCTGCAAGCCAATTGTTTTTCAATTGTTTTGCAGTAAGCAAGATAAGGAAGTACAGTAGCAGAACTCCTGTAATATGTCCCCAAAGTGACTCATATTATCAAAACTGTAGAAGTATCTATGTAAAGATATGATCACCATAGTTTTAAATGAAAGAAACATGTTTTCTATTCAGTGCCAGTTGCTTTTATGACAGCTTTAAGCTCATTTTCTCTCTCTCTCTCTTTTTCTTTTAACAAATCTTGACTGAACTCATGGAAAAAATTGAAGGTGATTTAAGACTTAAGATTCAAAATTTAAATTTTGAACATACGCATATATTAATTAGTTGATTAAAAATAGTTACTTTTAATATTTTTGTAGACAAGAGATGATACAACTAATTCATTAACTTGACTTCATAAATATCAGCATTCAAAAAGTATATACAGTGTTAAGTTAATAAATTAATCCAGTCAAAATCCATAGGCATTGGGAAGTCCAGATGTGGGCACAACAGAACAACCCTTTGTTATACTCATGTGGCACAGATACCACTGTTTTATCATATCAGTAAGACCTCAGTACTTGCTTTAATCTGCTTTACATTAAATTGACCCTTTTTAAAATTCCTTTTCAACAGGATTATATTTTGGAATATCTTCAAGGCATTAATTTACAGTATTCACTATCCTTAGATACCATGATGTCAAAGCATAACGACTAGGCTTTAGAATCATAACTAAATTCTAATCAAATCTATTTCACTCCTATTAAATTAAAAAGTATGATTTCCCTATTTTTATATACTAGGCTTTCTGCAATCAGCAATTCTTGCTGATTTGTTGGATAGCTATGTCCTTATTTTCAGTTGCCATAATAAAGAACAGAGTCCTCACTTAATGTCCACTTGTTCAGCAGTGATTCAAAAGTATGGTGGTGCTGAATGAATGGGACTTACAATGGGTTCTTCTAGTTGCAGCCAACACATTGTCTCCATAGTCATGTGATAGCGCTTCTAGTGCTCAGCAAATGGCTAGCAGTTATGACATTGCACTGTACCATGGTCACATGATCACCATTTGTAACCTTCTGTGCTGGTTTGTGACCATCAAAGTCAATGGAGAACCCGGCAGGAGGTTGCAAATTGCTGTCATGTAACCTCAAAATGCTGTGATTGGGCAGAATTCATGTAACAAAGGCAACTGTGACTATCATGATAAGTTGGTGTGATCACATGACATACTGTTGCTTAGTGACAGTTCTTGGTCCCAATTACTGTTGGTAAATGAGGTTTATACATAGAACACTTCTATTTTTAACCAGAATACAGAAAAAGGCACAGTTCAGAAATATTTTTGCCTTTTGAAAAACAGCATTTGCTTCACAGGGGCTCAACAAAAAGGCAGAAGTGTGAGTAGGAAAATAAATGTATCCCTAATATGAGATTACTGAAGTAATTTTATCTTCTGCAAAACTGCTGGTCACAATAAAACTAAACTTGCACTAAGTGATGGCAAAGCAGGGAAAAACTGGCATAGTTTAATCATGCTGAATCACTCCTAACCTATTCACATGGAGCAGCATTGTTACTGAAGGCTCATTGTCATTTAAATGTGTTTGGCTTTATGGCTACCATCATGTTTTTGGTTGCCATAAAGAATTCCAGAAATAAGAATCAACAGTTGACAGAAACAAAAACAAAAAATACATTGTGGTCCTTTAACAGTTCTGGAGCAACTACTTAATTCTGTAAAAGATACTATAGGACAACAGCTTACACGTCCTAGAATAACTGGAGAAATATGACATACAGTTCTTAGATGTCATCTATTAACAGTATCCAGAATTAAAATAGTTAGGGGACCTATCCATAGCCAAATTTAGAACATTTAATAATGGAAAAATTAACTCACCTCAAGTTTCTTATAACTTGGCTACAACATCTAAGTTTTATTGTTCAATTTATTGTAGTTTGCTTATTTGTTTTGCTACGTAGCAACTTTCTGTAACTTACATATTATATTTATTTATATTATATTATATTATATTATATTATAATATTATTATTATGTTTATGTTTATACCTATACCTGCTATCTTGTACATGTTTGACAAACAAATAAATAAATAAATAAAATAAGAAAAAACACTTAACACTGAACCAGGAAACAAACAAACAAGTAATTTAAGAGTGCCATCTAAATCGCTTGTCGTTAAAGGATAAAGATTTGCATTGTGTGATGGAATATATTTCAGAAATACTATGTATCTTTAGGATTTTACCACCCATATAGCTTTAAAAAATATTTCTTATTTCACAGAATCAGAGAATCATAGGACTGGAGGTCTTCCAGTCCAACCCTGTGCCCAAGGAAGGAAATCTTATTGCAACCCGAATGGTTATCCAATCTTTTCTTGAAGACCTCCAGCAATGGAGCACCCCAAACTCTGGGAGATAAGCCGTTCCATTGGTTAATTGATCTTATTGTTCGGAAATGTCTCCTTAGTTCCAGACTGGATCTCTCTTTAACAAGCTTCCACCCATTGCTTCTGTTCTGTTGTTTTTCCTTATTGCTGATATATTGTATATTTATTTTGTTTATTATCAGCACTTTTTTGCTGTTTCAGCCTAACTCCTAGCAGCTCACAAAAAATATCAATTCAACAATGTAGAAATATAATCAAATAACATAAAAAATATTTGATATTTTTACAATATTTTTCTAATACTTGTTTTTATTGAATATAAAGAAAATTGCATACAATTTTAAAATTAAAGATAAGCAAAAGATGGATTATGAAAGGGTTTTTTTGTTGAACTGAATTCAGTTAAGAATACTATGTTGAGAGTCATGTTTCAGTTTGATACTCTCCCACCTACACCCTTTTTCAGCTTTAAATATGAGAAATTAACTCTTAAACCACCCAAACATATCATTGTATGAATTATAACATCCATCTTAGTCTCATTCCTAACCACCTATATTGTAAGAAAAACATTGCTACTAATTTTAAAACATTAATTATATTTTACCCTTATGCCACTAAAATGCACACTATACAATTATGCAGAAGAAGGTGATTGGTGATTAGAGAGCCCTAAAGACCACAGAATCCACAAAGAAGCTTTAGGAGACAAAAGAGAAGAAAAGAACTTGATAAAAGCTGCTGTGCAGCCAGAGAAAAATGAGTATTGTTGCAAATGGAAAAAGAATGATAAAACCAAGAACATGAGCAACTATGAAGAAGAAGATATAACCTGTTTACAGGCTATAAATCAAAGAAGGATTATTAAACTGTGAACCCCACTTATGTCATTGCACTATATGTATTTGGTTTTTGGATTTTTCTTCTTCTTCTAGCAAGCATAGTTGCCTGAGAAATACAATAAATAAATAAAAAGACAAATAGATAAATAAATAGATAAACAAGATAAACAAGTAAAGATCATAGTGGTTAGGAGTTAATCCAATCTGGGTTAGTCACTGGGACCAGAGGTTTAGTCTTCCGAACATTCGGACTCATGCTGGGTGCCCATCCTTTTTTTCAATAAGTTTTTATTGTGTACTTTCCATTTAACAAGTTTCTATAATTTCTACATAACTGTGCTCATTTACTTAATATTTACATGTCTATTTTTTACATATCATTACATTCTAATTCAGTGTTTTTTCATACATGTTATTTACACATTTTTTTTCATTCAGATCCAAATATATTCCATACATACATTTCAAATATACATTTTACTTCTACCTATATTTTATCTCTCTGTTACTCTTTTCCTTTGTTCAATCCAATCGTACCATTTCTTCCATATTGCAAAATATTCCGAATCCATTTGTCCTTTCAATTCAATTGTTAATTTATCCATTTCAGCACAATCGTATATTTTTATTATTACTAAATTTTCCAAAGGTGTTCTTTCTGAACCCATCTCTGAATTTTTACCCAATATTTCTTTGTCTCTGTACATGACCACCATATATGGTAAAACGTGCCTTCTTTTTTACCACATTTCCAACAATTTGGTTCCAGGTTTGGATAGATTTTAGCCAATCTTGCTGGTGCCATATACCATCGGTAAAACATTTTATATTGATTTTCTTTATATTTTGCCGGTTTAGTTATTTTAAGATTTCTATTCCATACTTTCCCCCATTCTTCTAATTCTATGTTGTGTCCAAAATTTTTAGCCTATGCTATCATTACTCCTTTTACTATACCTTCTGCTCTATTGAATTCTTATAAATATTTATAAATTTTTGTTATTAATTTTTCATCCGGGCCTGTCAGTATTTTATCTAATTGATGTGGAACTGTTTCAAATCCATACTCTTCTTTATCTGTTTTATACCGTGATTGAACTTGCATATATGGCCACCAGTCTATCATTATACCCTGGTCTTCCAGTTGTTGTCTATTTTTAAAATTCCCTTGACTATCTAGAAGTTGGTGATAATTAACCATTTTATTTACGTCTAAAGTATTTGGGTGGATTATGGCTTCCATTGAGGATACCTACCTAGGGATTTTCATGTAATGTTTCCTTTTAATTTCTTGCCATACTTGAATCAGGGATTCTCTTATTTTGTGTCTTCTAAAATATGTATGTAATTTATTTCCTTTATCCCATAGGAAGGCATGCCACCCTTTTAGTAGGTCATGTCCCTCTAACGATAATAATCTTTTATTCTTAAATTAATCCAATCTTTGACCCATACCAGAATTGCTGCTTTGTAGTACAGTCACCAGTCAGGGAGCCCGATCCCACCTCTGCTTCTTTCATCCTGAAGATCTATTAATTTTATTCTTGGCTTTTTGCCCGCCCAAATAAAGTTTTTGGTAATTTTATTCAATTCTGTAAAGAATTTTTTATCTAATTTTATGGGTATGGTTTGGAAGAAGTAGAGCAGTTTTGGCAGAATATTCATTTTGATCCTTGCAATACGACCTAGTAGGGATAATTGTAATGTTCCCCATCTCTCCAAATCCGTTTTTATTTCTTGAATTAATTTCCCATAATTATCTTGCTTAATTGAAGAACATCTTGCTGTTAGCCAGATACCCAAATATTTAATTTTCTTTGTACATTTTAGTCCCAATTTTTCCTCTAATTCTCTTTCCTGTTTTGTGGTCATATTTTTCACTATCATTTTGGTTTTGGATTTATTAATTTTGAGGCCTGCTATTTCTCCATATTTCTCTATTTCCCCTAACAAAATTTGTCCTGTCTCTTTTGGTTCTTCAATAAAAAATACTAGGTCGTCTGCGAACGCTTGTATTTTGTACTCTTCTTTCCTAATTCTGGTTCCTTTAATTTCTTTATTTGCTCTAATCTTCATTAAATAAAAATTCTAAAGTAAAAATGAATAGCAGAGGTGATAAAGGGCATCCCTGATGGACTTCTTTTGTTATTTCAAATGATCTTGTGACGTCACCGTTTATTATTATGTTTGCTTTTTGAGTCGAATTTACAGACTGTATCATTTTTTTCAAATCTCTCTCCGAATTTCATTTCTTTGATCTGTCTAATCATATATTCCCAATTTAGATTGTCAAAAGCTTTTTGCGTATCCAGAAAAACAAGTGCAATTTGTTTCTCTGGATGCGCTTCATAGTTTCTAGTATATTTATTACTATTCTTGTATTATCTCTGATTTGTCCCGTTGGGAGAAAACCATTTTGATCGGGAAGTATTATTTCATTTAAGATTTTCTTCATTCTTCCAGCAATGATGTTCATAAAAAATTTATAGTCCGCATTTAAAAGTGAATTGGCCTGTAATTTTGAATATGGCTTTCATCTGTACCTGGTTTCTTGATTACTGTGATATAAGCATTTCTCCATGACATAGGGATTTTGGCTTCTAGCAACGCTTCATTGTAGAGTTCTATGAGTACTGGTTCTATTAGATCCTGTGTGTTCTTATAGAACTCACTTGGTATTCCATCTGGACCCAGGGTTTTGTTGTTTTTTTGTTTTTGGATTGCTTCTCTTAATTCATTTACCATTATCTCTTTGTTTAACATCTCTCTTTTTTCTTCTTCTAATACAGTTATAGTTTCTTCTTTTAAGTAATTTCTTATTTTATCTACATCAACTTCCTCATGTCTATATAAATTTTCAAAATAATTAATTGCAATCTTCTGAATTTCCTCTTCCTTATTTTGCAAAATCCCTCCTTCATCTTGTAAATGGTGAATTATCCTATTTTCTTTTTCCTTTTTTATATGCCAGCCACCTTCCTGGCTTATTAGCATTTTTAAACAGATGTTGGTTCATGTATTTAATATTATTTACATATTCTGCTTGTTCTATGAGGTTTAGTTTATGTTTACTCAATGCTAACAGTTCGACAATTTGCTCATCCCCTGGGTTGATTTGAAGCTTCTTTTCCAGTTGACCTATTTCTTTCACTACACTATCCTGTTCTTTCCGTTTTTCTTTTTTCTTTTTTGACATGTAAGCTATTGTTACTCCTCTTGTAAAAGATTTTAGGGTATCCCACAGATTCTGTAAAGAGGTATGTTGTTTTTTATTTATATCTAAAAATATAGTCAATTCTTTTTTAATTCTCTGAAGATACTCAACTTCCTGTAATATCTGCGGGTTCATAGTCCAACTTCTAGATTTCCTTTGTTGACCTTTCCATGTTATTTTCAGGGGACTATGATCTGCCCATATATTCGGATTGATCTCTACCTTATCTTTCATTTTACTTAGTTCTTTATTGGCCCATATCATATCTATTCTGGAAAAAGATTTATGGGGATTCGAATAAAAGGTATATTTTTTTTCATTAGGATTTAATGCCCTCCATACATCCATCAAGTTCAGTTCTTCAGCCATGTCAAAAAAATTTCTTTTCTTCTGCTCCCCCCCCCCCCCACTGATATAATATTTTTTGACATTTGCTATTCCATTATAATCTCCTGTTATACATATATTCTTACAATCTATTTCAACAATTTTTTCATGGATTTTTTAATAGAATTCGTTTTGTTTTTTGTTTGGAGCATATATATTCACCAATAATGTTTTCATTCCCCCTATTATTAATTCCAATATTAATACCCTTCCTTTTGTATCTGCATAAATTAGTTTTGCTTTTATTCCATTTTTAATATATGTCACCACACCTCTCTTTTTATTTTCTGCCAATGCCACAAACAATTCCCTTAATTTCTTATGTTGCAAATACTTTTGGTCTTGTTTTCTTATATGGGCCTCTTGGAGACATATAATATCCACATTTTGTTTAATCAATTTTGTAAATGTTTTTTTCCTTTTTATCAAATCATTCAATCCATTTACATTTATAGACAATAATTGTATCTCTTTCTCCATTATTTCTATTTATCTACGGTTCTTAAACTTTCCTTGTTCTGTTAACTCTTTGTGTCCTGACTCTACCTCTCTGTTCTTGTTGTTTCTCTGCTGTTTCTTTACTCTTTTCTTCTTCTTCTTCTATTCCTACTTCTTGACTTTGTTCTTCTAGGCTCTCTATTTCCAACCTCTCTCTACTGCTTGTTTCCTCTTCCATCCCCACTAGTTGTTCATAGCCTTCTCTGTTCTCTATTTTGATTTTTTTTCCTTGCCACGTTATTAACATTCCTTCCAGAATAATCCACTTAAATACTATATTTTTTCTATTCAATGTGGCTGCTAAGAATCTATAGTCTTTTCTCTGTTCTCTAATTCGCCTAGGAATCTGTTTCAATGTTATAATTTCTTTTTCTTTATAAGTCATGGATTCTTCTCTTGTTAATTTATATATAATATCTCTAACTTGTTTTCTCTCAAATCGTATGTGCACTTCTCTGGGGAGGTGATATTTTTTCGCATAGTTTGTGTGGACCCTATAGATTTTGTCCATTTCATGTATAAATTCTGCTTTATCCCTTTGCAGAAAGTCTGCGAGTAAACCCCCCATTACATCCCCAAGATCTTCATCTTTCATCTCTAATACATTTTGAAATCTGAGGTAGAAGGAGGCTCGATCCAGTTCGAGGTGGATTAATGAATTTTCCAAATCCTTATTTGCCTCTTTCATTTTTAAATCTATCTGATCTACTTTCTTATCTGTTAATTCGGCTTTCAATTCCACCGCTTGTATTTTCTGTTCATTTTTTTGTATTGCCTCCTGGATCGAGCCTACTTTGTTATCTAAATTTTGTATGTCTGTTCTCCGTTCCCCATGACCTTTTGTCATTCTTTCTTGGAGTTTTAACATCGTTTCTTGTATTATTTGAAAAGTCGATTGCACTGTTTGCAGAGTCAAATTCACATTTGTTTTCTCCATGGGTAGAGTCTCTTCTATTGTTTTCTGAGATCCCGGTGAAGCTGCTGCCCCCGTCTGGATAGGTATCGTCTTTTTTCCTGTTCTTAACGTTGTGGTGGTAGTACTCGTCATTTCTTTTAAGACTCTATCTTGTTGTTCTAGTATTTTATATATTCTTTCCCAAATTACCATTTACCTTTTTCCCCCCACTAATAGTTTCTTTTTAGTTTTCGATCTTATTTCCCCACACCTATCAATATTCTTTGTTAAATTGATCTAAAGATATTTGCTATACATTATATAACTAAAAGAAAGTCTTAATTATATTACTCCTATTAAATTATTGCATTTAATCACTTAAATCAGTTCTAACAAATATGTTTCCTTCTTAAACTTAATGTTCTAAATACTTATATCCTAATACATTAATTTACTACAATTCATATATACCGATATAAATAAAGATAGAGTTATAAATAAGGTTAATAGGTAATATTGAAGAAAGATTCTATATCTGTCCACTTGTCTCCGTTGTAGCAAGACAGTCTGTTTACTACTTATATTTTGGCTGTTCTATTGTTGGAGTCTTTTGCCCTCTTACAACCCCAATAGTTTTTTTTTTTAATACTATCGCCTGCGGAGTCCTTACCGCCACTGTCCACATGTCAGCTTAGTCTCTCAAGTTCGGTGTTCTTTCTCCTCTCCTGTTTCAAGTAAGCTAATCCGGTGTTTTTATTTTCACTCCTGGTCTCCGAGTTGTCCAAACACTGTCCTTCTTTTTAGACTGATCTTCTTGATCAAATTCTTTCTCTCGCAGCTTGCTCCTTAAATCGTAAATTATTTTCTCCAGTCAACCATTTTCTTTTGAGTTTAACTTGTCTTTCTTACAATATTTTCTCTTACTGCAGCTTAGATTTTATTTCTTTTTAATCATTTTTCATTTACCTTTAATTTCTCTCATTTTAGTGCTGTCACATTCACTCTTGCTTTTGAGTTTGCTTGCCTTTGCTTTCTCGGCAAAATTCTTTTCAGTAATCACGTCTCTTCTCTTTCAATTGCCGCTTAGACTCTTGCCCGAGCTCCAATCTCCTTGCCCCAAATCTTGAAGTTTGCTCAATTTATTAATTCCCAATCACTGCCCATATGGAAGTTCATATTAATGGGAATGAGCACAGTATGCTACTCACTTTTTGCTTCCCAAAGCTGAAGTGATTGTCGCGGCCTCTGATCCGCCATGTCAAAATGACATGACAGATTACATTCGTGCCGGGTAAAGGAGGGATTCCCTCATTCCAGTGGGTAGTTGCTTTCCACCTCACTGTCCCCCGGGCTCCCCCTCCATTTCGCGCGGTCCTCCAAACTCAGCATGCCTTCGAAGGGTCCCCAGCACGAAAAATCAGGGATTAAAGGACAGAGCTCATCCTTTTCCCCCTGCGCCGCCCCGACATCGCCACTGGAAGTCAATCCCTCAGGGAACTTCTGTCTCTCACCAGAAGCCTTCATTCATTAGGAGTTCAGTTTATTTTTTGCTTCACCTCATTTATGTAAGGTAATATTTTGTATGGTAGATTCAAATGGGGTAACTGCAGCTTTTGAACATGGCTCAATTTACAGAGCTCCAGTTGTTGCACATGCATATTGCTGGCAAAAATTATTCTTCTTGTCTTCTGCTAATAATGCTCAAAGTACTTCATCTCGCTGCTAATTTACATATACCAATATGTTGACGTCTCCAAATGCTTAAAAAAACCTTATACTTTAAACACATCAATGCACATGCATGCAAACCACATACACACACACATGAACACATGCACACAAAATCTTACAGTAGTGTAGGACTTTGATAGTCATGCTTCAATGAAAAGCAATATGTTTATGCATGAAACAATTATTTCACTTTTATTTCCTGTCATTAAAATGCTCTGTAGGAAATAACTGACACTCCATCAAGTTATTTTGTAGCTATAATCTTCTGGGGTTGGATCAAAAGCAAAGGAATTGAAGTATTTTCATTGATGATAGCTATCACTATATTTCCCACTAACTTTCTTTAGAACATGCAACATTTCTGCTGGCTGACTTCATGCATTTTTGTTTGCAAATTTCTTGTCATACACGGAACAACATAGGTATAACAACATTTATATGACTTTAGCCAAATTGATCATTGTAAATGGATAGCCATTTTTCATGTGTTTATTTAGCAGATGCTCAGATGTCAAATATGAAATAATACAAAAACAACAATAGGCAACAATCAATCTAAATCCCTGTCCTAAATCCAGAAGACTCTGTCCCTAATCATGACCTTTCTCCATCAAGTCCTCAAGAACGTTGGCTTCTTAAAAGAGAAAAGGTAGAGATAAGAACACTGGCTATGTCAAGACACAATTGCATCTAGCAAGGCTGCTGGAAAATAAACTGCTGGAAATAGCCAGACATGATAAGGGACAACTGTGCTCAGGAGGGATTAGAAGCTGCTGATAAGTAGGCTTCTCACTAATATCTCCAGAGCAAAGCCCTATCAAAAGTTTTCTGTCAAGTATTGCCAAGAACCTTTCTTGGAAATTTGACTCACTTTCTTTTTAGATTTTCTCTGTTGCAGAGAACTATGAACATAGTTTTCCTGGGAGATTGCTTATAGCTATATGAAGTAGCCTGAATTTATGACTTTGAGATACGATAATTGGGGGCAGGGAGAGAGACAGAAAGAGGGAGGATGCAGGCATGCAGGCTATATATGTATTGATTACTGACCTATAGTATTCCATGTTTCCCTTCTATTGTTTCTTATCAATCCCCTCAAAGCAATCAGTACCCTTGCATGCACATAAGTTCAGCAATGGGTTGGATAAAGGAATAGATACTAAAATTAAATCCCAACAAGGCAGTGTTGTTGTTAGCCAATGCAGGTAATCCTTGACTTACAACCACAATTGAGCCTAAAATTTCTGTTGTTACGTGAAACAATTGTTAAGTGAATTTTGCCCCATTTTACAACCTTTCTTGCCACTGTTGTTAAGTGAATCACTGCAGTTGTTAAGTTAGTAACACTGTATAGAGATGTAAAATTTCCAGAAATTTTGAAGCTCAGAAAAAAAACCTGTTTTTTCCCGTTTTTTTTGGGGGGGGGGAAACGGAAATTTTCGGAAAAATTGAAAAAAATGCTACATTAGCACTTTTTTGTCTTTTTAAGATTGAAAGTCATTCTGTTACTTTAGGAACATAAAATATGACTATGGACAATTTGACTTGGCATAAAATTATCACAACTAGCATATTAAAAATATAGTGTAGCCAAACAATTATCACAAACAGAATTTACTTTTTTATAATATTTATTTGTAACAAAGAGAGCAACAATCTCCTGAACTGCTTACTAGTTTATGTGGAACAGCCAAAAAGCCTCCACAAAACAATTTTCAAAACCAAAAGTAACAATTTTTCATATTTCCTCTCCACAGTATTAAATAAAAATAAAAATAAAAACCCCATTCTGGGGGGGGGTAGCGGCGGGGGTCACGGCGGCGGGGCAAGGGTCGCAGAGGGTCGCAGCATTAGAAAGGTTGAGAACCACTGTCCTAAAGGAAGAAATGCATACTGTTCTTGCAGTGGAGGGTTCAGTTTGTTACCTAGGACTTGCTTGTCCTCACTCAGTGCACAGAAATTAGAATAATCTGATATCATATTTTTTTTTTAGAAATGATTTGGAAAATATTTGAACACCCTATCTTAAAATATTTTATTCATCATGTTAAAATAAAATATTCCACAATGTTTTTTTTTCTTTTTTCAATTTTTCCAATTTTTTGGAAAAAAACAAAAAAGCCTTCAGGAAAAAAACGGGAAAAACCGTTTTTTTTTCTGAATTTTTCCGGTTTTTTTCCGGGCCTTCACATCTCACAGCTGTTAAATGAATCTGGCTTTCTTATTGACTTTGCTTGACAGAAGGGCACAAAAGGCGATCACATGGCCCTTGGACCCTACAACCGTCATAAATATCAGTTAGTTGCCAAGCATCCAAATTTTAGTCACGTAACCGTGGAAATGCTGCAACAGTCATAAGTGAGAAAAACGGTCATGTCACTTTTTTCAGTGCCATTGTAACTTTGAATGGTCACTAAGCGAACTATTATAAGTCGAGGACTACCTGTAGAAATCTGGGATTGGTGGCTGTGACTGAGTTTATTTTACATGAGTTTGACTGGTCGTGGAAAAAAGCAGATTCACACTTTTCAGTGTTACTTTTTACCATTCAGTATTGGATTTGCAGCCTGAATTGTGTCTTTAGTGACATCCCATCTTGATTATTGAATATACAGGTAGTTCTCATATAAAGACTACAATTGGGACCAGCAACTTCATCATTAAGCAAAGCGGTTGCTAAGTGAAACCGTGACTGTGCTTATGATCTTATCCAGCTGTCCTTTGCTTCATAAGCCTGCAAAGGTCATCAATGTCAGGACTAGTCACAAAGTTATTTTTCATCAATGGCATAACTGCAAATAGTCACTAAGGGAGACAGTCACTAAACAAAGACTGCCTGTAGTCTTGAAACACATCAAAAATAGGTTATTTTACTGTAACAGAGAGAGTCGGAAGTCAATGCTTCTTTTTCTTTTTTTCCTTTATCTTTCCTCACTTCTCTTTTCCCTCCCCCTCCCCACTGCTTTTCTATTTACTTTGTATTTTGTATTTTATAACACTTTATAACTCAATAAAAATGTTAATAGAGAAAAAAGAAATACATCAAAAAATTGTAATTAGTGTAAAATGCGGCTGCTAATTGTTCTGCACAGTGGGATGTAGACTGATACTACACTAGTTGCCCACTGGCCAAGATCAGCACTGTCAGAGGCCTATCTTTTTGGGATGCAGAAGAGGGATTTCTTCCATATCGTTTTTCATCTGCTGCATTTGGTTTCTATTCTCTCAGTATTAACACAAATGTAAAGATGAATTCATTTCAACAGGATTATAACTGCAAAATGATTTTAGTCTATATAAAATATACAATATTCAATATTAATTTTGATTTGTTTTTAATATTTTATTACCTGTTCCGGTGTCATTTGTTTTAATTTTGTTAGACACTATGTTTATTAGAACAGAAAAGCAGGGTATTAAATCAATCAATAAATCCAAATGGTACAAATCTGATGATAATAGTAAACAATAGAAAGGAAATTAAAAGTTTTATTACCCATATGGAAGTTCTGATCATCATATATGTCTTAAATATCAGAGAACTCAGGGATAAAGAATTCTTCTAATACTTAATTCTATACTTCTAATACTATAGTTCTAATACTAATACTCCCAGAGTCCTTCGGGAGTTGGGTGGCATAGAAATACAATTAATTAAATTAAATTAATTAAATTAAATTAATATACGTAACTATAATAAAGGTGCTGATTGACATATTAGGTTTAAACCCATGGGCACACTTAGAATACAATTTACAGTAATCTTAGCTGAGAAAGCCAGTTGGGACAGAGGTGGGTTCTTACCAGTTCTATCCAGTTCTTTAGAACCGTTAGTAACTCGGCGATGACATCACGGAGCCGGTTCTGTCGGTGTCTCCGTGGGCACCGCCATCTTGGATTTTGCTTCTGCGGATGTGCAGAAGCTAATTTTTGCTTCTGCGCAGGCGCAGAAGCTATTTTTTGATTGCTGCGGGGGGCGCACACGCACAAAGCGTGCTCACGGTGCAACCCTGAGTGAACCGGCAGCAAATGGATCCAGAACCCACCCCTGAGTTGGGAGCTGGAACCAGTTATGTCACGTATCACTCTTCTTCATGAATCGTTACAAATATTCTTCAAGGAGATTTTCCTCAATACGTAAGTAAGGTCTGAGACCCAACTTCACAGGCCACACATCCTATTTAAAAAATGGGCCACATTAAAGACCTAGTCTTTACCTAGGTCTGTACTCCTTTAGCAAATGCACTAAAAGAGTGGTTTCACTAAACTGTGAAGCAAACGTTTATCCACAAATACTCTACAAAACAGTAGCAGTTTAGCATCTTTATTATCTGCTGTCAAAAGGTACCACTGGACTGAACTGACATTTGATCAGAAGACATTTTGGGCTGTATAAAGAAGATTGGTAGAAAAGAATGATTCCTCTGAGTTTACATTTAGTTGATTTTGAAGGTTGTAGCAACTTCTTACCGTGTTTCCCCGAAAATAAGAACCTGTCTTATATTTTTTTGAACCCGAAAATAAGCGCTTGGCCTTATTTTTGGGGAGATCTTATTATTTTGGGGCACGTGGAGCAAGATGGGCTCCTCTTGCCATCTTACCTGATTTCCAGGTCTGTTTCCCTAACCCTAACGAGAGAAATGGCAAGGACCGGCTGCGCATGTGTTTAAATATTTTCGGGGAGGGCTTATTTTTGGGGAGGGCTTATTTTTGGGGAAGGGTTTATTTTAGGAGGAGGGCTTATTTTTGGGGGATGTCTTATTTTCGGGGAAACACGGTAGTTGGGTGTCATTTTTTAGGCCAAGTTTAGTATAATCAAAAAGAATAATCACATTATTCAAAAATGGGAATTTTAGCTAGGGCAAAGAGGTGTTGTTGTGATCAATATTTTGGTATAACCATTTTACCCAATGGTAAGGTTTATTTATATGAGGCAGCTGTTAAAATACATTGTGCCTATAGATTATGAAGTTCACTTCACTTGAAAAAGGAGGCATATTTTCCATGTCAATTTACTGACGTTATAGAAAAAGACTTATGCAGAATATAAAGAGAATGTCTCTGAAGGACAGAGGGAAGATCTATTACAGAGGCAATAGTCAGATAAATACAGCATAAACCCATTCAAAGAAATAAACTTGAAAAAATCCCTTGATAAGCCCCTCTCTAATTCACCTGAAGATGAAGTGAAGGAAAAGAAATGCACAATTAAGAGCTGCAAGATTCTGTTACTATAGCTCTTCTAATAAAAGTAGTTTTAGATCTACATTGTTTCTTATTCCATACTGGTCTTGTAGAAGCCAGTGGGAAATACAAAAATATTTGGCTAAAATGGTTGCTTCCTTCCGAGGAAGATCTATCATAGCTTTCAGTTTCAGTTACCATAGTATGTAATTAAGATAAAACAAAAGGTACAGTTTTCTTTTGGTCTCTGCATACCTGTTAAGCTTGTCACAATATACTGTAAGTGCCTACATGGGACAATAATACATGTTCATTCTGAATTTGGTTCCATAAATTGAGATAATTGAAAAAGAAAGCAGAAATGATATTGGACCTCAGTGTTACTGAGAGATATAGTAAAAATATGCCTATTTGCCTGTACATCTAAAGAACAACTACTGTAAAGTCTGTCTGTACTAATAATCCTAAATGTTTCAAATAGTCCTTTGGGTAAGTATACAGTATTTAAACTATGATGCATTTGTTATTGTATATACTTAAAATTATAATAATCCTTTACATTTATTTATTTATTTATTTATTTATTTATTATTTATTTATTTATTTTATTTGTTAGTTAAATTTGTATAGCTACCATCTCACAAAAAAGCAACTCTAGGTAGTGTGCAACCTTGAAAATACACTGATTAGACACAAATATGTGTCTAATAATACTCCTAGCATAGGAGTTAATCACTAGTAAATGATGTAAATATAATTAATTGTTCTACTGTTCTACTGTTAAAAGGGACAATTAGAGTATGACTGGCAAAAGGAAGTATGTTGGAAACTATAATATGAAAAGGATGGAGATAGTTGAAGTGAAAACTAATATGTCAAGGTTGAAATTTTAATGGGAGTATAATCGATAGCTTTTTCCCATAGAAGTTCTGAATATGTGACATCCACATTCTTGTTGTCATCTATATGAAGCATATGTTTATGTTTTACTTGACCATACTTCCACTATATTTACTAAAACAATTATATTTTGTGATAAAAATATAATTCAAGACAACTTCAAGTTTCAAGAATAGCCAATTTTCTGATGATGAAGTGAAACTATTACAATGGCTGTAATAATTTCTTGCTGAGGTGTTGTTGAAAAGATTGTACTATCGCAGAGTATTTCCTAGTGTTTATTCCAAGTCCTCGGTACTGTGCTTTGAAATCAGTAATTTGGATGCAATTTGCCTACTATGCACAATTTTCAAATAATTGAATATGGCACTTATAATTATAGATTTTATGTATATACTTGTGTAGCCACCCACCATAGAACCAAAACAATGGGTGGCTCAAAATCCCAATATAAAAACAATATCATACAAACAGTTAAAACAAAAAAAGTAAAATAAACAATGCAGCTCAAGATACATCTTGCAACTTCAGCTTCACCTTGTCCCAATGCGTGGAGGGAAGTCAGCTCATCACAGCTCTCTCTTGAAGAAATTGCCATTGAAAACATATGCTTCATAGATCTTACAAGATGGCAACATATAAGGTAAGGGACCTGATGTGTGCTTATTGTATCCAGTTGGATAGGCAACATATTTCCTACAATATCTGTAATCCCAATTACTATCTTTGTTGTTCTCCTTAGTTCATTTTAAACATGGAACATCCCATTTTTCATTTCCTGTAAAAGGAAACGGAACTTTTCACAAAGTTGAAAGCAATTACCCTTGTTTATGCATTTGAAATAATTGTAAGGCATACATTTTGTATATGGAAAAATAATAAAGTAGAAAAGGTAGTACAGAGAGATCATTTTGTGACCATATGTAAATGAACAATATCAGTCTCTTCACTGAACAAATTTGTTCATTTGGGTAGATTCCACATACTGCAAAACAGTAGATACCTTTGAAAAAATATATAGCAGAATAAATGGATACAAATTATGAATAAAAGAAATATTTTCAAGTAAAAATATAGTGTAATGACCTGTAACTTAACATTTTTAGCCTAAAGAATGCAATAGGAAAACAGAATATTAATAAGGTAAATAAATTTTATAGTATAAATTATCTGATTTTCTCTTCAAATTAGTTTTATGGGATTTTCCCCCTTTTAGGAAAGCCACAATCAATGGATCAATAATCCAGTTAAACTCAATTATTTTGAATGTTACAAAACCTCAGTAAAGCAAAGTAAAACAAAGCAAAATAAAACAAATTGGTTTAACTCTAAATTAGTTCAGGCCTAAAATCCAGAAAACATGAATTTATTAAACAGAATTCATTACTATATAAAAATAGAAATTAAAAAGAAATTAGTAATTGAATGACAAAAATAAAGCAGCACACTTTTTTTACTTTTATGCACATATAAAAATGTATATAAAAGTAATGTTCTTTCTAGACATAGTTCTTCTAGTTACTATGTAGGGTTGGTCAGATTTAGAAATCATAGATTCATTCTAAGACAGAGTCATTCTAAGCAAGTCTCAAATGTACATGCATATTATATTTTTCTCCTTTCTAAATAGTCTGTTTGGTCTAAGCAGTCACCCAATTATATCAAAAATAGAATAACAAATGGAGTGCATCATGCTTTGTGGACCATAAATGATATAGATGAGAATGCATGTGATCTTCATAATTCTGATTTCTTGAATTACTGCATATTGTCCTATACCTCATTCCTTAACATTACAAAGCAGCAACTACTATACATGGCAAGAATATTTCATCATCACAGTTCCCTGTATTTGCAGCTTACTGACCAATTTACTGACCAGGTGGAAGCATCCTGTAAGCAATTGCATTTCTCCCCAACCTTCTTTTCACAAGGAGAAGAGTTAAATTTAAATTCAGGGTCATTTTTCTTTCAGATGGATACCAAATTCAGTTCCAAACCACTGAAAAATAAATGGTGCTCTTCCGATTGACAATTCAGTGATGAAAGATGCAATCATAGGTATTACTTCTTTGCATCTTCATGAATTATAATGGTTAATTGGATCTTCCTCAGCCTCCTAATTTTCATCATCATGCCTTCTTTCCTAAAACCTTTTGGAGTTTTTACTTTTAGGGCTAAAAATATCACACAATATTTTGATAAAAAATATTGTGAGCACACTTTCCCTCTTCATTGTCCCCTTCAACAGAGAAAAGTAGAGAAAAGTATAAGAATTTACTTAGAGAAAAGTATAAGAATTTACTGAATACAGTCACATTGCACTTTTAATAACTTTTTAATACTACATGCAATGGATAAGCAGCAAGAAAGAAAAAGAGAAACTTAGGGACTCTCTTGTAAATGAGAGCCAATCATTTAGAACAATATTTGCTTTGTTCTATGGATAAAATAGGTTTTATACATACTTTGCAACAAATTTAAACTCTATATAGAATATAGAAACTCATTCTGTTCAATTTATCCTAGAACTGAAATGCTGACAAACAGAATTCCAAGAATCAGAAGTGATTATGTCCAAGTGTTTTCTATGCCAGACATTTTTTAAAAGGCCACTGAACATAGATTTTCAAAGGCCAGTATCATAAAAACTCAACACTGCTTATTCCAGTTTATTGGAATAAGCAATTTTGAGGGTTTTTTTTTTTAAAGTTAATTTTAAAGTATGTAATTTTCTATTCTTTAAAATATTTTTATGGTAATGAAATAGTAATTTCTCCAAAAGAATGAACCAAAGATTTACATATTAATGAACTATTTATAGTCTTCTTACATAAAAATAACAAATTCAATGGTAAAAAATCTGGAAAAGAGAAATACTATATTGTAAGGAGGATATTAATATAATGAATCAGTGAAATGTTATATTCTCATTAGATTAGAAAATTGCAGTTAATCATTTTATTGAGCAAACAAACTTGATTTCTACACGTATTACTAACTGTGTTTATTCAGAATTTGTACCATTGTACTGATTAGAATTATTCCATAATTAAATGTCCTTATGAGAGCAGCAAGCATCATATTGAACTGTACTTTATCATGTTTCAAGACCTTGTGTCATTAAAATGATAAAAAATTGCATATGTAACTTAATATGTATGTATATGTATACCGTATATATAATGTTTGTGTGTGTGTATTACACACTACATTACATACTTCTTTTATCCAACTCTTCTTATTTTAAGTGAACATTGTTGAATAGTAAAAGGAACTTATGAAAGTTAAATTTCTAAAAAAAAATGCAGCTAGAAATTTTGCAGATTTGTTTTTGCTACAAAAATCTTTGACTTAATAGCTAGAGTTGTGAAATATATAATACTATATACTATAATTCAATATTTTTGTTCTAAGAATATAATGGGCAGTAGTTTAATGAAAGTAAAGTTCCATCACAATTCTTAACACATTTTGCTGAAGTTTTGTTGACCTCAACATGGCTTCCATAAGATGAACATAGGATGCTTGTGAAATGAATGACACTATATAGTTTAGAAGGATTCATCTTCAGTTTACAACTAGAAGACATTGAACAGGCCAATAGGAACATAGATTTAGATAAGGTCAGGGCATTTCTTTCGGAACATCTGATCACAGTTTCTTCCCAACCCCTTCTTTAATTTCCAGGAACAAAAAATAAACCAGTATTTTTTTTATTATTATTATTTAAACGCATCTCTACCAAACGTTTAGCAAGATATGTTCCATTCTGAACTGTGATGTGACAGTTACCAAAGTGATTTATCAATATGCTATATTCAAAAAGTTATGATTTTAGGAAAAGCTCCTATTCAAATAATATTACTTCAAACCGTAAGATAGAAATTATTTATCTCTGCCAATATCATATATTAGTTAAATATCCTTATTCTGCATAATCAAAAGATCTCTAAAAATAGTCAGACCAAATACTTTATGTAATTCATATAAAGTTTCTGTTTTGAACCTGAAGTCAAAAGTTAATTATATTGGATCACTAGCTATATAGAATGTTAAAAATACTCAATCATTAATGACTAATTTTTATTTTCATATTCAAAACCACATATAAATTACAACCACTTCATACTCTATATGATTTATTTGGGGGAACATTTTTCTGCTAAAGAAAAGCTTCATTGCACTATGTTTTTCCACTTAGCAACTTTTTTAAAAAAAAATCTCCAACTATATCTGCTAATGCATTTATAGTTGATATGCTTCATTAACTCAATGAATCTATTAGTTAAACATATTTCTATTCTGGAAATTTCCAGAGTGGTATAAGGTATGTATTACATTTTAAGGAATTGGTTACTGTATTATAATTTGGACTACAGCTATATGATATTGAATAACTACAAAACTGACAAGAATTTGGAGATCTTCAATTTGTTTTTTAATGACAACTGAAGGTCTCCCAGATGCTTACTTTTCAACCACTGGATTCAGTTATTGAAAACAGATGGGCATTATTCACATCCACAAATACAAATGTATAGCACATCCATATGCAGTAGATTATAATAGATGTGTAAAATAAAATTCCCACCTATAGTATTTAAAAATACAACACATGAATCCATGGTGAATTTTTGAGTGATTTCTTGTTAGCTACCACAAGAACAAATAAAAAATAGTTTGAATGTTCCCAATCATAAAGTACATATCTTGTTAAATGTGTAGATTTTACAGAGATTAAACATTCTAATATTAAACACATATTCAACCATTGTAACATTTTTGTCCCAAGACAGTTCTTGTAAACTTTACTTGCACAATATACAATAAGTAATTATATAACTTTAATAAAATATTTTCTTTAAAACTTAAATTAAGGAGACAAAATTCTAGAAAGGTGTTTACTTACTCTTCATTTAGCTCTAATGAACTGAAAAGTTAAAGAAACCTTCTGTATCTTGATGTGTTTTGAAGCAAAACTTATCACTGTAAACTGACCCAAATGAGATATGCTTATATTGATTTTGTGGGAAACTATATATATAAGTACAAACCTTCTATACCACTAAGCTCAATGAAACCTATTCTGAATGGTGAGCAGTCTGAAAGAAAGTAAAATGATAATTCCAACAATTTTGCATACCATGAAAAAAGAACCTGGAATGAAAAGGAATGTTTCACGTCCATGTATAAAGTCATTTTGACATGCCTACACAACTGGTTATGGCAGCTTTCAGAGTAATTCCTCATCACAAAAAAGAAAGAAAAAATGCTCCAGGTTCTTTTAAAGAAAGCTCTCCGTTGGGAAGTTGATTCTGGCCAAGTGCCAAAATCATGTGCAAAAGGGGCCCTCATTATCAATTCATGGCAGCCTTCAACGCTAACAAAAAATGTGACCCAACAGGCTAAAGCAACAACAAAAATTAAAAAGTATGAGACAAAGACAACTTACTTAATATTCCCTTCAGAGCTACGTTAAACTGTAGTCATTCAAACCTTATTAGTCCACAGCTATTCTCAACTGCATTTCAATTTTTGTACAACTCTGTAAAAGTTGAAGGCATGCTTTGAATCTTTTCCCAAACGCTAGGTCTTTTTTAAAAAATTATTTCTATGCAATAGCTGAACTATTTTTTCCACATTCATACCTAGAAATCTTTTTCTAAGTAGGCATAAGAATATCTAACATGTTGATTTCTATGAAAATTCTAAAGCGAAATAGAATAGCACAACATTTTGCCAGTTTTTAAATAGAAAAAAATTCTCAGTCAGATTTTAAGGATATATTCATGAAAGCAAGGCAGTTTACACATTCTCAGAAACATACATTTGATAGTCAGCCTTACCTAGATGTCGTCTTGCTTTTCTGTGGATCAAAAAGTTTCCTGCCTAAGCACACAGATATTCTTTCACAACCCATAAAGGCCCCTTTTATTAATCCAGGACGGTAACAAACTTCTTTCTGCACCATATTGAGAGCAGGATGCATCAGCTTTCAAGACAGAACGCATTTTAATACACAAATGTTGGCAGATTGCATAATACTGAATTGATCTTCAAAAGGGAAAGGACTTTTGAAAAAAACAAAACAAAAAGGGTAAGAGGGTGCGGTTAGATGTTAGGCTATCCCTGAGAAAAGGCCTAGGCTGCACTAGTACCTAAATGCTAGCAGAAGCTTACTGGGAAAGGAGCCAATGGAATGACTTTGTTTGACCCAGCTGCCAATCTTTTCTGAAGCAGTGCGCCAGACTAAACACTGACACTATTTTAACTCAAATCAGGCTACAGCAGCTGTTTGCTTTCCTGCTCTGAGCTATGCACCATGGCTGTGATGACTCTGCATGGCATTCTATCAGGTTAAAATATGTTCCTTGTTTGGTTTGTCATATAGCAGTCATTAAGTTTAACCACTTCCTCTCTCTCTAAATGAAAGTTGATATTATGCGATCACTGAAACTTCCCATAAAGAAAAAAATTACCATGGAAGTCTAGAGATTATGAAAGAATAGAAAGGCTACAAAACTAGTAGCAGCACTAACAATACTAGGACTGCTAAAGAAAACTTCATTCCCTCATCATCAAAATATATATTGTCTGACATGTTTAAAATGCTTTAACAATAATATATTGCATTTTCAGTTATAGACTAAAATTATATTTTAACCAGCCTACTGTGGTGGTGGTGCTGCTGGTTATGGCCAAGAAGAGATACTCTATCATAGGTACTTAGATAACAAGGCCACAATAAGTATATTTTATCTAGTACTTCCTACTTTTCCTACCTTCTGGCTTTAGTAATATTCATGATTCCTTCCTTCAAGACAAACAGCTTCTGACAATCCTTACTGATACAACATACTGTCTTTTCTAACTATACTCCATCTTCTGTTGTCAGTCACCAGTTTCAGTAGAAGAATATAGCTACAGTTCTGTATAGCCTTTCTGCTTCATTCGTGCCTGTAATTTTTAAATCTTCTGCTGCAATATGAGTCTTATGTTTTATGAGTCATATTAGAGAATGTAGATATATACACCAAGATGCAAATATTCTGCAACTACCACACTTAGATTCTGTGATGTAGAAACTCTTGAACATGTTTCATACTGTATGATACATTGATCTTCACAATTACCTGGATTTATCACACTTACAATGGTTTACAAAATTACAAACTGAATATCCCACTTTGTTACAAACTTGTTATCCAGTTTCAAGTGCTGAGGATTTAGCAAACAATATACCTAAATTTAGCTGTTTAGCATAAACTAGGTTCACATAGAATTAAATTTATAGTCAATTCCTACTCAGTTTTTATTTATTTATTTCTATTTATTTCTTTAAATTATATTTCTATCAGTCTCACAAGAGAGACATTATTGATTGCTGTGGAACCTTATGAACTACAAAGCCACAAGGCTATAATGTTATAAACTTATTTTCAATAGACCCGATTGTTCTAAAGTACTTGGCCAGACCAGCGGGTCAAGTTCCAGTACACTTGCAAGCTTGCAAGCCATGGCAAGTACACAACCATTTATAGAGATTTTAGCCATGGCATTAAGAGACTGATAACTGTTTCAAAGGTAGACAAATCATGAAAGCAGCAACTATAAGGGTAATAACTACACATCTAAAGGGCTGGAGGCAGGATGTACAGTAATGATCTTCTGAAGATACATTTCACTGCAGCAAAATAAAATCAGTGGCTTCTTTGCAGTAGTCAGCTGTAGTGGCACAATGGTAAGCCAACCAGTCCTCCAGAAAATTCCTTAACACCTTGAATATCCATAACACTTTACATATTCTTTTGTCTGGAGAAGCTCTACTCTTTTTCTTTTGCCATGAAGCAGAATTTGGCAAGAACTGAAATTTGAGATATGTTTGCTTATTTTGGGATGAAAGGCCTATTGAATTTCCAAGTGGCTCTCTCCTGTGGCTGGTTCTGGAAATTACAATTTCTAATATAGTAAAATACATGCATTAGACAGTTAATATACACAAAGCAACAATATAAAGCAGACGGCAAACATTGGATTCCCTCCTGAAGGCCTTAATATGCCTGCTCTTCTAGAAATATGATAGCAATACAATTTTAAAAAATCTAAGTAACTATAATAAGCAGATATAATTTCAATCTGATCTGAATCTGATTATAAGAAACTGAAATAAAACAATTAGAGTATTTTTGCTATTGAAAATAATCTGTATAGTCAATAGCTCTATAAATATGGAATCTAATAATTATGTTATTTATGGCCTGATTTGAGAATAATTACTAAATGTTTACATGGACAGATCTTGGGTTTTTGTACTTCCCTATATTCTTCTGGTAGAGGTTCTGTCTCATAAATTCCTGAAAATGTTAAAACACAGCCAACACAATCTAAGCATATTTATTAGCTTATGGTTAATAAATGCAAAGCAGTTTGAGCTTGCCAAGAAAGTAACATGGTTCTTTTTGTTAAGGAAAGGGGCAAACAACTTTATCTCAACAAGGCACTTTGCCACTTAACCTGTCTTGACCAGCAAGCAGTTACAAAAGCATTAGAACCAAAGAGTGTTCCCTCTCTTAAAAGTAAAGGGATTATGATGCTTTATGAAAGTAACTTCCAGGGGGAACTTCACTCATATCCTAGTTGAAGGAAAATATCCCTTCAGATCTTGGATCTAAAATCCAGGGCATGATACTATCTGTTTATCCAGCAATGTATAAATGTAAATCTTTGTGTATCTATGTATGTGTTTGTGTGTGTGTATAGATAGATGTAGATGGTGTAAATGTAGATGTAGACATAAATATAGAGATATATACATACAGATATGGATACAGATGTAGATCAGAGGTGGGTTCCTCCCGGTTCGCACCGGTTCCATCTTTTTTTTTGGAATTTTTTTTGGGGGAAATTTTTTTGGGGGGGAATTTTTTACTATTTTTTTTCTTCTGCGCATGTGCAGAAGCTTAGTCCCTGGCACTGCGCATGCGCCGCCATCTTGTTTTTGGCTTTTTGGGAGGAGGGATTTTTTTGCGAATTTTCGCCACTGCGCCTGCACAGCACAGCCATGCGGTGCGGGAGGAAGTGAACCAGCAGCAAGTTAAGTTAGAACCCACCCCTGATGTACTGTAGATATTGATCTCTAGATATCCTGAGCTTTTTCAAGTATTTGGTATAAGCAATTCATACAAAAAAGAAACATTGAAGAAATTTTCACAAACAGTATATTCCAAATATATATTTCTCATTTATTGAAACAGATCCAACAAAAATTCACATACACACATAGCCACACACACACATACACACTTATTCAAACATTTTTGCTTTGACACACGAATAATATTTATAAGGGTCATTCTAAATGTTGTGAAAGATACTAAAAGTTAAAAGGAAAAAAAATCATCAAATATACAGTACATACATGTTTTACCATGTACATATAAGTTTTACCATGCAAGTTTCCCCGCTGGAATAAGCAGTAACTCACTGTAGAAAAAAGAATAAGAAATGCTTAGAAAAAAATTAAAGAAGAGACAGAAAAAGAAAGAAAAGAAAACACATTTAAAATGAGTTTAATATTATTCATGACTGTATATCTCTATACCACTTCATGTATGTTCTTATCGTCTTTTTTTTTTTTTTTTTTGAGGTTCTCTTCAACTGTCTTCAATATACATTTCTTGGTCTTTCTCTATCTGTCTCTTGACCCATTCATTCTTCCTTTACACATGCACTTTCACACACATATAGATAGTTTTGCAGTTCAGTGTTCCTTAACATTCTCCACATGATCAAACTAACTCAATACACATCTTTTGTCATTCTCATTTACTTGTACATTCAATGCACATTCATTCAGCATCCATAAATTCTTAATCTGGTTTAATCAGATACATTTCTTAAATATTATATTCACATTGTATTCAACTTGCTTTTATGTTTTTTTTCAACTTGGTCAATTTTCACTACCATATAAAAATATGGACAGAAGAATGTTCTTATACATGACAATTTTTTCTACTTTCAGAAACATTCATTCCTCATAGAACACCACACAACATCCACTACTTTTCTAATAGTATTTATTTGTTTTAAAAATTTTCTATCCATTTCTCCATCTCTAGTAAACATTCTACCAAAATTCACAGTGTAATTTGTGCTTGCTAATTATGTAGAACATCAATATTTTTCTGCATTTTTCCTGCCAAACACTAGTCTTTGAGAGAAATAACTATCTCACATGTGTGTTGTAAGTTTATAACATCTGTGAATTACCACTATGCAAACAACAATATGTTTCCAGCAAGAAAGCCTCAACAGCAGACATCCTAGCTTTCATGGAAGATCCTGTACATGCTTGGGATAAAAAACATCACCGATTGTTCCAATTGCATACTAGACAAAATGGAGCAAAATGGACCAGTACTATCCTTTCAGCTAGCATGGAATAGTTGTGATTTATGTATGTATTGTGTGTGTGTGTGTGTGTTTGTGTGTATTTATGTATGTGTGTGTGTGTGTATCAAATATCAGCAGCTGTCCTCTGGCAACTGTCAAAACCACCATTATTGAATGAAACCCAGAACATCGAGGTCATCAATAGTGATTTTTGGTTCTATGGGTTTGGTATTTGGCACAGACAGATAATGTTCAGGCTGTTCAGTTATGTTCAGGCTAATAGTCAGGCTGTAGAGCACAGCAACTTCTGCAAAGTTGTTCAGCATGAACTATAGAACACTGTCTTTGTGTACAAGGCATCAGCAAAGAGAATTTCTTGAATATTGTATGAAGAAACTTCATAAAACTATATTTTCTCAGGCAATGGAGAAGAATGGAACAGAACAGAACAGAACAGAACAGAACAGAACAGAACAGAACAGAACAGAAACATAGGACTGGAAGAGATCTTGAAGGTCTAACCTCCTTTGTAGTCCAACTCCCTGCCTAAGGCAAGACACTTTATACCATACCTGACAAATAGTTATTTTCTTGAAAACCTCAACTTATGGAGCACCCAGGAGGCAAGCTGTATCATTGGTTAATTGTTCTTACTGTTTTTCCTTAGTTCCAAGTTCAATCTCCCTCTGATGAGCTTCCATCCATTGCTTCTTGTCGGACTCTCAGATACTTTGAAGAATAAGCCAATCCCTTCTTCTCAAGTACAGGAAAACAGCTATCATGCCACCCCTGAACTTTCTATTTGTTGGGTAGTCATGCCTAGTTCCCTTAACTGTTCATCATATGATTTAACCTCTAGACCCCTCATCATTTTTGTTGCTCTTCTCTGCAATCTTTCTAGGGCCTCGGCATCTTTTTTTTTTTATCTTGGTGACCAGAATTGGATGCAGTATTCCAAGTAACATTATGGTTACTTTAATGGTAAAAGTAATCTATTTCTGATCTCTTTGAAGTTCTGCATATTTTAAAATGTGAAATGGTATTAGAAAATATCTTTATCTGCATTCTGTAGCTGTCCTTGAATGGATCTCCATATTGGAATATATACAGTATATTAGTCTATTTTCTTCTTCTAGGCTGAAACAGAGCATGAAAATAGTTTACATGTTTCAGAAGTAATTATTCTCCATGGAGGTTGGAGCTAGCATTCAGAGTGGGTTGTCTCGTCCAATCAGGATGAGGACTGAGTCTGTCAATCAAATTATATCCCTGTCCGCCATCTTGCCTCCCAGTTAGACTCAGTCCTCAGTGAGGAGAGACGTGGTTTTTCTGATCTCTGAGTGCTAGCTACCTTTCATATCAATTTGACTGACTTCAGTGATAGTTTTGTGTGCCTTCCCCTTATCTGTGCATACAGCTCTCGGGGGAGGCTTCGGCTGCCTTCCCCTTTCCTGTGCATACAGCTCTCGGGGGAGGCTTCGGCATTCGGGCGGCTGCCCTTGCCACGCTGACAGCTGTCAGTGCAATAGCCCTTGACAGCGCTTGCGCTTGGGCTCTGCGGGCTTTGTCATCGGCCCTCTGTACCGGAGCTTCTGCAGGACGTTCTCCTTAGCGGAGAGAAGCGTGGAGCCAGGGGATTGATCTGTGCGATCGTCTTTTCATCGTCTTCCCTGTGAGTTTTCATTGTTCTGCTCCGCTTCTGAGGTCGGCTCCGAAGTGCCCGATAGCCTTCTGGCTGCAGGGCGGGCGGTGGGGACGCATTTTTCCCCCTCCGCTTAATCTCTGCTTGGCTGTGAGGGGTGTGGGATCGGTTGTCGGGCTTGCTCGCTTTCGATCGCCCCCCCTCCACATCGCTTGGAACGGTCTGGCCTGCCAGCAGTGTGCCTGGACCTTGTTGGGCTTGCCTGTGGTAGGCACTTACTCCATCGTTGACCTACAGCACAAATTCGCTTGGCTGCAGCTTCGGCGGGCCATTTACTGCGTTTTTTTGTTCGCGGTGGCCATTTTGGGAGGCCTCGAGGCTGCCTGTTCAGCGCGGAGGCCATTTTGAGCATCCTCCAGGTTGTGGCAGCCATTTTGTCTGGCCCCTTTTCTCCTTTTTTTGCCTTTTTTGAGTTTTGGCCTGGCATGGCTGACCCCGGCTACGCAACGGCGGCAAGTAAGCCTCCTGGCAAGAGGAGGCGGAAGTCCACTAGGGAGGTTTTGGATAGGGGTTCCTCTCCTCCTCCCTCCCGAGGTCATTGGGCCCATTCTCAGCCTACACGGGCTAGTGAACGAGTGGAGTCGCGTCGGACATTACGCGCTCCTCAGGGGGACCAACATCAGCGGGGTGCCGGCCAGATGGATCAATTGGCCTTGGACCGTCCTGAGCTACACCTATTGTCTGATGACATTTGGGGCTTGGCTGGGTTCCTTGCTCCTGCCGTGCAGCCCTCCCTGGCCGCGATGCTGCCTTTGGCCCCCGCAGTCGCTATTTCCACAGCGCCTGGCGCTGCTGCGGCTACCCCAGGCGCGGCCGATGCTAATCCTCCTTCTGCAACGGCAGCGGCTGCCTTGGCTGTGTCTGCCTTGCCGCCGTCCTCTGCTCCTGCTTCTATCCAGGGGGGCGTCGCTTCTGCAGTGCCGATGGCCGCGGTTCCGGCAACTGCAATTGATCCTGCCACTCTGCTGTTTATCATAGCAGCTGCGGTGCAGCAGGGGCTCGCGGGCCTCCAGCACCTCGCTCGACCGGATCCTGTGTATCCTGACTGTCCCTCCAGGTCCTTCCAACAGTTGGGCTCAGCTGGACCCAATCACCGTTCGTGCAGTCCGGACAGGGGTTCTTCCGTTTCCAGTGACGGCGATCTGGACCCTCTCTTGGAAGAGGGAGAATATGGGGAGTTGGCCTTGTCTGAGGATGAAGGTCTCCTACCAGAACAACCGGTGTCCTCAGGTCTCTTTCCTCCGGCTTTGTTTAAGTCACTCCTTTATAAGGCCCGTAACGCTGCGGGTTTGCTTAACCCAGCTTCACTGCCATCGGAGGGTCCTCCTTCTTCTTTACAGGATCCTCTATTTGGGGAGCAGTTGCCGGAGCTTGATGTCATCCCGGCTCCGCAATTGTTCCTTGATAATGTGCAGCGACAGTGGACCGCACCAGCTTCAGGTCCTATGCCATCGTTGCTGGATCGGAGGTATTTTAACGTTGACCCGGGGCTAGACTCCCTGTTGACTCCACCTTTGGTGGATGCCCCGGTGACGGCCTTATATTCCCCTAATGTTATGCCGGGAGAAATGGAGGAGCTTCTCCGGCCGGAGGAGCGCCGTATGAAGCAGTCGCTGTTGAAGACTCACCAGGCCGCAGCTTGGGCTGTACGAGCTTCTTCTTCGGCTTCTTTCTTTGCGCGCACGTCCCTAATTTGGCTACGGCAGCTCCAGGAGCAGGTGGCTCCTTCGGATCTAAGGACCCAGCAGGACCTCAACAAGGTCATCGCGGCGGCGCAGTTCTCTGCAGATGCATCTCTGCGCTCCTCCCGCTTTGCTGCCAAGGCGATGGCTGCATCTGTTGTCGCCCGTAGGCTGCATTGGTTGTGATAGTGGTCTGCCGATGCAAGACATAAATGGCGCCTGGCTTTGGCTCCTATCCGGGGCCAACTGCTTTTTGGAGACTCTTTGGATCCCATCCTTGTTGAGTCGAGGGATCGCAGAAAGGTCCTCCCCTCCTTTTCTAGAAAGGGTGCCTTTCGCCAGTTTCCATACGCTCGGCGGCCCTTTCGTGCAGCTGACCAGGGTTCCAGCCTCCCCCGGCCCCAGGGTCAGTACGGGTCCAGGCAGTTTCATCAGGACAGGGCCGGTAGGGAGAAGCCATTCAAACGTTCATTCAGAGGCGGCAGCTCCCGTCCCTTTCGTAGGTCCCGTTAGTTTGCCCACCGCCCTTCCAATTGGAGGTAGATTGTCTCGCTTTGCGGACATCTGGGATAGACGACCCGGGATCCCTGGGTCAGACAGACCATTCGTTTTGGCCTGGAACTGGTATTCTCCTCTACTCCCCCTGGGTTCTTTCGCCCGTGCCCCGTCTCCAGGGTTCCTGGAGCCGAGGTGGCGCAGTGGTTAGAGTGCAGTACTGCAGGCTACTTCAGCTGACTGTTCAGCAGTTCAGCGGTTCAAATCTCACCGGCTCAAGGTTGACTCAGCCTTCCATCCTTCTGAGGTGGGTAAAATGAGGACCCAGATTGTTGGGGGCAATATGCTGACTCTGTGAACCGCTTAGAGAGTGCTGTAAAGCACTGTAAAGCGGTATATAAGTCTAAGTGCTATTGCTATTGCTATTCCTGCTAAACGGGCCCTGATGGATGAGGCTGTCCAGCACTTACTGGACATCAGGGCAATTCAGCCTGTCCCTCTGCCTCATCGGGGTTCCGGATTTTATTCAATCTTGTGTCTGGT